>JZKD02S0476240.1:0-17217 GCA_000966675.3 Picea glauca
TGAAGGCATGAGGTGAAAATGTTAGCATGGGGATGGAAAATGAGCATAAGGAAACAACGTTAATTAAGCACCATCAAAGGTAGGAGGAGAGTGTTGAGAGGAAGGAAATTTCATGGAAATGAAGGTGACCTTATAGCTATAGGCTATAGGATGCAACTGCCAAATATAACCTCTTAAGGAAGATAACAAGGGAGTGGTGACTAGTCTCAACTAAGGAATGCCATATTGAATTCAACCCTAATAAAGACAATGAACTAAAGGAAGATAATCAAAGATGAATGGGTTGAGGAAATAGGTGGTCAATAAGAGAAAAGATAAGACAAGGAAGAGAGGACTAGAAATGATAGGATAATAAAGGTGTGATAGGCTATGATTAGGGGACTATAAAAATGGAAGGGGGGAAGAAAACAAGGAGAGTAGGTGTTACCCTAAGAATATCAAGGTGATTATGGAGGATAAAGAGATGGGTAAGACTACCCATAAAGAACCATCAGATGGACAGGTAGTAGGATGGAGTTCCCTATGAATAAGGATAAGAATTCCAGCCTAAGGGATCTTGGATGAAAAAGAGAAAGAAGGGGTGGATTCCATTGGTGAAGGAGGAGTGGAAGGATGAAGGATCTATTGTAAAGGAAGAGGTTCCAACATTGGAAAAATACAAGGAAGAATGTCACTTGGTCATTGATGGATTGTGTGAGGAGGAGGAGGCATCAATGTAATATTGGTAACTAAATGGATACCACCCATTGTAGTCAAAGTGTGCTAGAAAGGGCTCATTATATAATTTTTTAGAGGACATTTTAATACTACCTATGAAATGGGATGAAGTATTTATGGGATCAAGAGGCACATCCTCCCACTATTGGGTTGGGGAAATACTCCAAATGTATCTAATTTAGACTCATATTTGGGTTAAGAAGGAAAAGTGTTAAGTTGAGAACATACATTTTGTTTCATAGAAGTGTCTTGTTGATATGAAATATATTGTATTAGGTAAGTGCCACATGGAGATATATAATCTTGGATTTGGATTATATATGGTGAACCTCATTGGTAAGAGGAACGATTATTCTATTGGTAACTTGAAGGATTCTCTCTTCAAGTTATTGCATTTAGGGCATGAGTTTATTGCATGTTCTACATGGCGTAATGGGTTTGTATGTTATCATTTTTAACTTCCCTCTTGAGGGATGAGTAAGTCCTGCAACTTGTAACAACCAGCCAGGAACATCACAGTGCAAGATCTCAACATTCAGGTGTCCTATGTTATGCATAAAAACAATAAAACCCAATTCAAATCCGGCCATTAGGAGTGCTCTACAATCGATTTATACTTCTGGAAGGAATTACATACCGATATTTCCACCATTTTTGGTGATCCCATAAGAGTATTTGTCTTCTAAGGGTATTCAGGTCTCCTCTTTGCTTGCATTGTGGTGTAAGGCCTCCTTGCCTCCTTGTTGGGTTGGACTATTCAAACCTCATACAGAAAACCCACCGCAACAGGGAGCCTCATCCAAACCTCACAGATAAAACCCGCGACAATAGGGAGCCTCGTCCAAACCCGAACCAAGACTGAGAAAAACGGCCACAACCAGAACTAAAATGATGAGAAAATACCTCACAGGGATCCACTAGCTCGTCCAAACCCGAACCTGCAAGAATATGGTTGTCTCCACGCACGGGGGCTTGAATATGGAATAATTTGTGTTTTGATTTTTGGTCTCCAAGTCATGTGCACTTAAATTTGATTATGCTAGCACGAGAATTATATTATTGGAGTGTATATTTAACCTATTTTCGAAGACATTAATGAAGCTGTGCTAATTCGTGCTTAATTTGTCTTCATCCACCAAAAATATAATATATGCACACGTTGATATTACAATGGTTCAAAAATTGACATTAAAACTATTAGAACACCCTTTATGTGGAATATTTGGTCCAAGAATGGGATGTTTTCCTTATTAAAAGGCTTTCCACACCAATAGTGCATCTCTTGGCCCAATCCATGTTTTTAGGTCTAAAATCAGTGGCTTCTAATGCACTATAAACTTCTTCTAGGTCATGTTGTGGGCCAAAAACCTAACTTTTTAGGCCATAGAATATAGTTCTATGGACCACCTATTTAGTGTGAAGTAGATGGGTCTAAGGTATTCAACGCATGGGCATCATTACAAGGTCACAGGCATCATGGACGGGTCTTGGGTCATTAATTGTAGTTAAAGGGGGGAAACAAGATCCTTCGGCCCTAAACCTTAATTAGAAAGCTCAAGCACCAAGGATGAGTCCTCAAACCACCACATATTACCTTTATAGGGTATCATTAATGTCCAAATATGATATGGGATCCATGACTAGGTTATTTATGAACCAATAATTAGTATTAAGGTCTAGCCAATGTCAAGGGAGAGAAATAATGGCCTTATGTCCTAAATGAAGAGTCTCGAGTCAAGCGCCAAAAAGAAAAACCATGAATATTATCAAGTTATGTCATTGAAATTATCCTTGAACCATGAAACAGGAAATTCATATGGTATCTTGGGCCTACTAGAGGGATATGGGTGCCATGATTAAACCACAACAAAGGCCCTAAAAAAGAACATGTCTCGGTTGCACAGATGGCATAGTTATTGGGTACATGGTTAGGGTTTTGTAGCAATTGAGTGGGATATGAGGGCCCTAAATGCCACTTCTTAGGCTCAATCATCATGAAGAAAATATAGAAACCACAACACAATCCCTCTCTAGGGGGTCCTTGGCATCAGAGTTGGATAAGGAACAACACCCAGAACTATGACATGAACCGTCACTAGGGGGTCCTTTTCCTAGGAGGTGGAAATGGTTTCCATTAATATGTTTTCCTCAATAAAGACAAATATCAAGGCATTTACCATGATCATAATAGGGAAACAATATCCTTATGATGGAAAATAAACCTTCTAAGCTGTTGATTAAGGTTAGTTGTCATTGATGTCAACCCTTGAAAAAAGCCTGGTAGCACAAAGGTTTGGGTAATGTACCCAAGTTTTTTTATGTAAATATGACTCATTATTGTCTTGTCATGGTTGATAAGAAGTACAGATGGATGAACTCTAAAGTGGTCCCCTTATGGTGAAAGCCCTCACGGGAAGACACTTTGTGGATTGAGTTATCCTAGAAGTATGGTTAGAGAACCCATGCTTATTTGTGGAATAATGAGATGAAGGTTAGTAAATTTGTCAGTGAAACTATCCTAGATGGATATTGMTTGTCATTCCATTTCCAKTGGTATGTGGAACGTCACATAACTCCTCACAGTTAGAGAGTTATGGCCATGAGAAGTTGGAGAACCCAGGTTTGGGTAATGGACCCAAGTTTGTTTGATGGATAATGGTATGAGTTTTGCTATATTTGCAGGTAATACTATTCTATATGGATGGTACATGTCATTCCATCTCTGGTGGTACGTGGAACATCACATAACTCCTCACGGTTTGAGAGTTATGGCCTTATGAAGTTAGAGGACCCTCTTATGTCATTTAGAAGCCCCAAAAGGTCAAAGTAGTCAAAGTGGTTTAAGAGNTGGAGATATATAATCTTGGATTTGGATTATATATGGTGAACCTCATTGGTAAGAGGAACGATTATTCTATTGGTAACTTGAAGGATTCTCTCTTCAAGTTATTGCATTTAGGGCATGAGTTTATTGCATGTTCTACATGGCGTAATGGGTTTGTATGTTATCATTTTTAACTTCCCTCTTGAGGGATGAGTAAGTCCTGCAACTTGTAACAACCAGCCAGGAACATCACAGTGCAAGATCTCAACATTCAGGTGTCCTATGTTATGCATAAAAACAATAAAACCCAATTCAAATCCGGCCATTAGGAGTGCTCTACAATCGATTTATACTTCTGGAAGGAATTACATACCGATATTTCCACCATTTTTGGTGATCCCATAAGAGTATTTGTCTTCTAAGGGTATTCAGGTCTCCTCTTTGCTTGCATTGTGGTGTAAGGCCTCCTTGCCTCCTTGTTGGGTTGGACTATTCAAACCTCATACAGAAAACCCACCGCAACAGGGAGCCTCATCCAAACCTCACAGATAAAACCCGCGACAATAGGGAGCCTCGTCCAAACCCGAACCAAGACTGAGAAAAACGGCCACAACCAGAACTAAAATGATGAGAAAATACCTCACAGGGATCCACTAGCTCGTCCAAACCCGAACCTGCAAGAATATGGTTGTCTCCACGCACGGGGGCTTGAATATGGAATAATTTGTGTTTTGATTTTTGGTCTCCAAGTCATGTGCACTTAAATTTGATTATGCTAGCACGAGAATTATATTATTGGAGTGTATATTTAACCTATTTTCGAAGACATTAATGAAGCTGTGCTAATTCGTGCTTAATTTGTCTTCATCCACCAAAAATATAATATATGCACACGTTGATATTACAATGGTTCAAAAATTGACATTAAAACTATTAGAACACCCTTTATGTGGAATATTTGGTCCAAGAATGGGATGTTTTCCTTATTAAAAGGCTTTCCACACCAATAGTGCATCTCTTGGCCCAATCCATGTTTTTAGGTCTAAAATCAGTGGCTTCTAATGCACTATAAACTTCTTCTAGGTCATGTTGTGGGCCAAAAACCTAACTTTTTAGGCCATAGAATATAGTTCTATGGACCACCTATTTAGTGTGAAGTAGATGGGTCTAAGGTATTCAACGCATGGGCATCATTACAAGGTCACAGGCATCATGGACGGGTCTTGGGTCATTAATTGTAGTTAAAGGGGGGAAACAAGATCCTTCGGCCCTAAACCTTAATTAGAAAGCTCAAGCACCAAGGATGAGTCCTCAAACCACCACATATTACCTTTATAGGGTATCATTAATGTCCAAATATGATATGGGATCCATGACTAGGTTATTTATGAACCAATAATTAGTATTAAGGTCTAGCCAATGTCAAGGGAGAGAAATAATGGCCTTATGTCCTAAATGAAGAGTCTCGAGTCAAGCGCCAAAAAGAAAAACCATGAATATTATCAAGTTATGTCATTGAAATTATCCTTGAACCATGAAACAGGAAATTCATATGGTATCTTGGGCCTACTAGAGGGATATGGGTGCCATGATTAAACCACAACAAAGGCCCTAAAAAAGAACATGTCTCGGTTGCACAGATGGCATAGTTATTGGGTACATGGTTAGGGTTTTGTAGCAATTGAGTGGGATATGAGGGCCCTAAATGCCACTTATTAGTCTCAATCATCATGAAGAACATATAGAAACCACAACACAATCCCTCTCTAGGGGGTCCTTGGCATCAGAGTTGGATAAGGAACAACACCCAGAACTATGACATGAACCGTCACTAGGGGGTCCTTTTCCTGGGAGGTGGAAATGGTTTCCATTAATATGTTTTCCTCACTAAAGACAAATATCAAGGCATTTACCATGATCATAACAGGGAAACAATATCCTTATGATGGAAAATAAACCTTCTAAGTTGTTGATTAAGGTTAGTTGTCATTGATGTCAACCCTTGAAAAAAGCCTGGTAGCACAAAGGTTTGGGTAATGTACCCAAGTTTTTTTTATGTAAATATGACTCATTATTGTCTTGTCATGGTTGATAAGAAGTACAGATGGATGAACTCTAAAGTGGTCCCCTTATGGTGAAATCCCTCACGGGAAGACACTTTGTGGATTGAGTTATCCTAGAAGTATGGTTAGAGAACCCATGCTTATTTGTGGAATAATGAGATGAAGGTTAGTAAATTTGTCAGTGAAACTATCCTAGATGGATATTGCTTGTCATTCCATTTCCAGTGGTATGTGGAACGTCACATAACTCCTCACAGTTAGAGAGTTATGGCCATGAGAAGTTGGAGAACCCAGGTTTGGGTAATGGACCCAAGTTTGTTTGATGGATAATGGTATGAGTTTTTCTATATTTGCAGGTAATAATATTCTATATGGATGGTACATGTCATTCCATCTCTGGTGGTATGTGGAACATCACATAACTCCTCACGGTTTGAGAGTTATGGCCTTATGAAGTTAGAGGACCCTCTTATGTCATTTAGAAGCCCCAAAAGGTCAAAGTAGTCAAAGTGGTTTAAGAGNTAACCTGGAGAGAATGAATCTTCCCTAAGGAATGCTTGTTCCTAATTGTTGAGCCTGGACCATTCCCCACCCTGGGCCATTCCTTCGACACTAAACAAAGTGCAACATGGAGATAATGAATACACCCTAAGGAATGACTGTACGGACCATTTCCTTTGTTAACCACAAGAGGAAAATACTGTCCTGTACCAACCTCCAAAACGAACCATTCCTCATGTTAACAACAATGAGAAATCATTGTTCAACAAGGCAGGCCATTCTTCTTGAGTAACCCTCAATAAGAGAGACTGCCCTAGACCAATCCCCATGTTAACCACAATGGAAATTCGATGTCTATGGTACATCGACAATCTGTACCATTTCCCATGTTAACCACAATGGGAAATCGTTGTTCGTCAGAAATCTCAATCCACTTTCCGAACTGGAAAGAATCTTCTTTTCTTGGACCATTTCTTCGAACTGAAAAATGACTGTCCATCAATCAATAATACATCAGTGCTCCCTCCCAACCTGGGATTCATCTCTTCCTTTTTCATTGAGGAAGTCATCTCCACGAGCTCCAACTTGAGTACGCAAACTCTTTCATCTTGAACAGAAGTTTCATCAAAATGTTTGCTTATCTGCTCATCTGTGGAGATATGTATTGGAGAACCACTTTCTCCTTTATGGACTTCATCACAGATAATGTAATGCTTGATTTCAAATGTACTTCAGTCTGGAACATTGGTCTTCTTTGAAGGCTTCATGTAGTTATGATCAATAAAGTATATCATTGTTTGGAAAACTGGAACATATCCATGTGGCACTTCTTCTGTCATCATGAGATCTTTGTCATGGATTGGCAATCTATCATCCTAATCTTATGAGTAATCATTCTGATATAATATCTTTGTTATAGAGAATCTTCACCACACTTTTGCGGTGCACTGGAAGTTATCTTCTTCTATCTGCATACAAGGGTCTCTTTCTAGTATGCCTCAAAGTCTTGAGGTTTCTCTTCATACGCTCTTTATTCAATTTCTCTGGAGAACATTCTTTGCATTCATCTGATGTAGAACTCCAACCCATTGATGATATAATGACTTATGTAGAGGTGTGTCTGGTTTATCGGAACGAGTAATCATCATAGTCTTCTCCCTCCATTTGGGAGAACCCCTAGTTTTGGATCTTGCAATGCTTGCATGTATACACTGTTATTCACCACAACTTTAAGTTGATTGTTCTTAGTGAGTTCATATCAAGCTAGTAATATTGTGATTCTTAATACAATGACTAGTTGTTCTGGCTTCTCTTTCTCTCTTGGAATCTTCATGTTCTTCCTGATGTTTTTCTTTACCTCTTGGTTCCATGGAGTTGATTCCATGCCCTAAAGATTCCATTTCTTTCTTTCATCATAGGATCACAGATGCGGATGGACAACCAGGGATACTTTAAAGCTTCTCTTCAAAGAAGTCTTCTTCTGCAGTTGAACATAACACATATTGTCTTTCACGGATGCTACCATGGATATATACTTCATCATCTTCAATGGATCATAGGATTAGCTCCCTCCTAATCCTTGCTTCATGTATGAGTGCATATAATCTACTACCTCTGTCTAACAGAGTCCACGCTTCCATCTGCATCCTTATTGTCTTCTGCAAAACATCATAAGTATTTCTCCAATTTTCTCTTGATTGCTAACTTATTTTTGTCTTTGCTTCTTCTAAGTCTCTTCAAGATTGATTATGATTTCGTCTTATCTTGTAATAGATTCCATATGATTTGTATGATCTAACTTGTATAATGATAGCAATCCTTATTTTGTTGTTTTTCCATAGGTGTGGCTCTTTTTGGAACACATTATCTTCCAAGAGATAGATATACAACATATGTACGGAGATGATGCAAACAACATATGTACAAGAACTAAGACGAGTATCGTTACCTTTAGAGGAAGAAATATCTTTCATCCTGCTTGGTCTTCTTTGTAGGTTCCTTTTCTTCGACAACTGATGCTTCGTGTTTCCCCTTCCTTTTCTTTAGCTGGAGACAATGATTCTTGTAGTGACCATACTTTCGACAGTTGAAGCATTATACTTCTGAAATATCTTTCTCTTGATTTGGCTTCCTCCTTGAACCAAAATTCCTTTTGCTCCTGAAATTCTTGAATCTTGTTGTGAAGGCTTGATCATTGTACCTCTTTTGGAGTTTCTCTTTTGCACTGATCCTTGATTCTTCTTGAGCACAGCAAGTCCAAAGTTATTCAAATGTAGGATACTCCTTCCTTGTGTTCATGCTTGTGGCAAATGCATCCCACATATTGGGAAGACCATTGAGTACTATGTTTACCAATTCCTCCTCTAAAATGATCTCTTCAATAGCTTGTAGTTGATATCTTAACCTGGAGATCCTCACAAAGTATGATGTTATGCTATCATCATCATTCATCTTCATGTCACAGAGCTCATTCTTTAGACTCATTACTTGTCCAATGTTTCTGACTGAGAAGAGGTTTGTTAGGGAATTGTACATATTATTCGATGAGTCAAGGTGGGAGATGTAGGGTATCAAGTGCTATTTTATGGAATCCACTATGATACTCATGGCATTGATGTCACAGTCTTTGAACTTCTCCATATCTGCAACGTTCTATGGTTCCTTCTCATTTCCTTCTTCAAACTTTGGCTTCATGATCTTTCCTTTCACGATATCCAACACTTTATTCTTGGCAAGGATGATGTCGATCCTTGTCTTCCACGCTCTAAAGTTAGAAGCTCCATTTAACTTGTTTTCTGAATTCATAGAGTAAGTCTTGGCTTCTTTGACTTGGTCAACCCTAGATATGACCAAAGAAAAACTCAAACTTCTTGTCTTGGCTTTATGAGAGTACTAGGAGATGCACTAGGCTAGGGCGCACTGATCTATCTAGATATTAGGTCAGTCCCTTCACTTAAGGTGCCCCAACGAGAGGATTAGGGTTTCTGTAAATGCACCTGCTAGTAACCCCAGCGGTAGTTCTATGGTGACTGCTCCTGCTAGAAACCCTAGCGACAGTTCTTCAACGAGCTCAATATCCTTACGGATATGTTTCCTTCCAGCGGTTAGACTGAATGAAGGAGGTGTGGGCCCATAACCTGTTAGAATGTAATGGATGTGCTCATTTTACCATTGACAATATCTCTATTGTCACTCAACCATAGGCCGAAGCCACCCCCCGAGCACCTTAACCTTGACAGAGAATCATTCCNTAACCTGGAGAGAATGAATCTTCCCTAAGGAATGCTTGTTCCTAATTGTTGAGCCTGGACCATTCCCCACCCTGGGCCATTCCTTCGACACTAAACAAAGTGCAACATGGAGATAATGAATACACCCTAAGGAATGACTGTACGGACCATTTCCTTTGTTAACCACAAGAGGAAAATACTGTCCTGTACCAACCTCCAAAACGAACCATTCCTCATGTTAACAACAATGAGAAATCATTGTTCAACAAGGCAGGCCATTCTTCTTGAGTAACCCTCAATAAGAGAGACTGCCCTAGACCAATCCCCATGTTAACCACAATGGAAATTCGATGTCTATGGTACATCGACAATCTGTACCATTTCCCATGTTAACCACAATGGGAAATCGTTGTTCGTCAGAAATCTCAATCCACTTTCCGAACTGGAAAGAATCTTCTTTTCTTGGACCATTTCTTCGAACTGAAAAATGACTGTCCATCAATCAATAATACATCAGTGCTCCCTCCCAACCTGGGATTCATCTCTTCCTTTTTCATTGAGGAAGTCATCTCCACGAGCTCCAACTTGAGTACGCAAACTCTTTCATCTTGAACAGAAGTTTCATCAAAATGTTTGCTTATCTGCTCATCTGTGGAGATATGTATTGGAGAACCACTTTCTCCTTTATGGACTTCATCACAGATAATGTAATGCTTGATTTCAAATGTACTTCAGTCTGGAACATTGGTCTTCTTTGAAGGCTTCATGTAGTTATGATCAATAAAGTATATCATTGTTTGGAAAACTGGAACATATCCATGTGGCACTTCTTCTGTCATCATGAGATCTTTGTCATGGATTGGCAATCTATCATCCTAATCTTATGAGTAATCATTCTGATATAATATCTTTGTTATAGAGAATCTTCACCACACTTTTGCGGTGCACTGGAAGTTATCTTCTTCTATCTGCATACAAGGGTCTCTTTCTAGTATGCCTCAAAGTCTTGAGGTTTCTCTTCATACGCTCTTTATTCAATTTCTCTGGAGAACATTCTTTGCATTCATCTGATGTAGAACTCCAACCCATTGATGATATAATGACTTATGTAGAGGTGTGTCTGGTTTATCGGAACGAGTAATCATCATAGTCTTCTCCCTCCATTTGGGAGAACCCCTAGTTTTGGATCTTGCAATGCTTGCATGTATACACTGTTATTCACCACAACTTTAAGTTGATTGTTCTTAGTGAGTTCATATCAAGCTAGTAATATTGTGATTCTTAATACAATGACTAGTTGTTCTGGCTTCTCTTTCTCTCTTGGAATCTTCATGTTCTTCCTGATGTTTTTCTTTACCTCTTGGTTCCATGGAGTTGATTCCATGCCCTAAAGATTCCATTTCTTTCTTTCATCATAGGATCACAGATGCGGATGGACAACCAGGGATACTTTAAAGCTTCTCTTCAAAGAAGTCTTCTTCTGCAGTTGAACATAACACATATTGTCTTTCACGGATGCTACCATGGATATATACTTCATCATCTTCAATGGATCATAGGATTAGCTCCCTCCTAATCCTTGCTTCATGTATGAGTGCATATAATCTACTACCTCTGTCTAACAGAGTCCACGCTTCCATCTGCATCCTTATTGTCTTCTGCAAAACATCATAAGTATTTCTCCAATTTTCTCTTGATTGCTAACTTATTTTTGTCTTTGCTTCTTCTAAGTCTCTTCAAGATTGATTATGATTTCGGCTTATCTTGTAATAGCTTCCATATTATTTGTATGATCTAACTTGTATAATGATAGCAATCCTTATTTTGTTGTTTTTCCATAGGTGTGGCTCTTCTTGGAACACATTATCTTCCAAGAGATAGATATACAACATATGTACGGAGATGATGCAAACAAGATATGTACAAGAACTAAGACGAGTATCGTTACCTTTAGAGGAAGAAATATCTTTCATCCTGCTTGGTCTTCTTTGTAGGTTCCTTTTCTTCGACAACTGATGCTTTGTGTTTCCCCTTCCTTTTCTTTAGCTCGAGACAATGATTCTTGTAGTGACCATACTTTCGACAGTTGAAGCATTATACTTCTGAAATATCTTTCTCTTGATTTGGCTTCCTCCTTGAACCAAACTTCCTTTTGCTCCTGAAATTCTTGAATCTTGTTGTGAAGGCTTGATCATTATACCTCTTTTGGAGTTTCTCTTTTGCACTGATCCTTGATTCTTCTTGAGCACAGCAAGTCCAAAGTTATTCAAATGTAGGATACTCCTTCCTTGTGTTCATTCTTGTGGCAAATGCATCCCACATCTTGGGAAGACCATTGAGTACTATGTTTACCAATTCCTCCTCTAAAATGATCTCTTCAATAGCTTGTAGTTGATATCTTAACCTGGAGATCCTCACAAAGTATGATGTTATGCTATCATCATCATTCATCTTCATGTCACAGAGCTCATTCTTTAGACTCATTACTTGTCCAATGTTTCTGACTGAGAAGAGGTTTGTTAGGGAATTGTACATATTATTCGATGAGTCAAGGTGGGAGATGTAGGGTATCAAGTGCTATTTTATGGAATCCACTATGATACTCATGGCATTGATGTCACAGTCTTTGAACTTCTCCATATCTGCAACGTTCTATGGTTCCTTCTCATTTCCTTCTTCAAACTTTGGCTTCATGATCTTTCCTTTCACGATATCCAACACTTTATTCTTGGCAAGGATGATGTCGATCCTTGTCTTCCACGCTCTAAAGTTAGAAGCTCCATTTAACTTGTTTTCTGAATTCATAGAGTAAGTCTTGGCTTCTTTGACTTGGTCAACCCTAGATATGACCAAAGAAAAACTCAAACTTCTTGTCTTGGCTTTATGAGAGTACTAGGAGATGCACTAGGCTAGGGCGCACTGATCTATCTAGATATTAGGTCAGTCCCTTCACTTAAGGTGCCCCAACGAGAGGATTAGGGTTTCTGTAAATGCACCTGCTAGTAACCCCAGCGGTAGTTCTATGGTGACTGCTCCTGCTAGAAACCCTAGCGACAGTTCTTCAACGAGCTCAATATCCTTACGGATATGTTTCCTTCCAGCGGTTAGACTGAATGAAGGAGGTGTGGGCCCATAACCTGTTAGAATGTAATGGATGTGCTCATTTTACCATTGACAATATCTCTATTGTCACTCAACCATAGGCCGAAGCCACCCCCCGAGCACCTTAACCTTGACAGAGAATCATTCCAGAAGTAAACCCTAGGCTAGATAGCCAAACAAAGGGTAGCGCACCTTTCCCCAAGGATAGCACACCAACAAGAGCTAATCAGATGTTCCAAACCCTATCCAAGAGATAGTCCAATCCAAAAGTGATATGTTAGCTGCAACAGTTGCAATGGCAACTCTCCTCCAACCTACGCACAAGACTGGGCACTGCAGTGCGCACGAGTTGTTTATCTGTAATTATGAGACTGCCTGCCAGAATGAGAAATGGCCTCCTATATTTATACTAATTCTGACTAACTTCCTGGGCCGACTTCTCATTCTGGGTATCTGTCTGTTCAGTATATTATTATTTCTTCTGGCCGACTTCTTCTCTTGGAGGCTAATAACCTAATATAAATTATCTTCTTGAGCCGACNCTACAACTGCAAGAACTTCAAGCAACATATATGTGTTAAGCGAAATTGGAAATGAAAAGTGTTGTCTAGGAAAGGAAGATGAAAGTTGGCTATGGCACAGAAGAATGGGTCACGTACATTTTTATAACCTTGTCAAACTCAGCAAAAGAGAAGCAGTCAGAGAAATGCCTTAGATCATGAAACCAACCAACACTTTATGCAAACATTGTCAACAAGGAAAGCAAACAAAGACCCGGTTCAAATCAAAGGAATATTCAACGACAAGACCACACTGGAAATTGTGCATATTGATCTAGTTGGACCAACTAAAACCAAGGGCTTAAAATGTGAGAAATACTTTATGTTATTAGTTGATGATTATACAAGAATGATTACAGTTTTCTTTCTCAAGAATAAGTTAGAAGCTTTTGAAAACTTCAATATATACAAGGAAATGGTTGAAAATGAAATGGATTCAAAAATCAAATGCTTGAGATCTGATAATGGAGGAGAGTTCACATCAAAGAAATTTATGGACTACTGCAAAAATCATGGAATAAAAAGGCAATTCTCCATTGCTAGGACACCTCAACAAAATGGATTTGTTGAAAGAAAGAACATGACAGTATAGGAAATGGCTCGAACAATGCTAATGGATTCAAAATTAACAGATATTTTTTGGACACAGGCAGTGCATACAACATTTCATATTCAAAACAAATTAATGCTCATAAACAACACTGAAAAAAACCCCTTACGAGCTATGGAAAGGAAGACCAACAAATGTAAAGCACTTCAGAGTTTTTGGAAGCAAATGCTATATCAAAAGAGAAGATGGAAGAATGGGAAAGTTTAACTCTCGCGTGGACAAAGGAGTACTTGTTGGTTACTCAAGTACAAGGAAAGCATACAAGTGTTACAATCTAAGATTAAATAAAGTTTTGGAAAGCATCAATGTGACAATTGATGAAACAGGCAGACCAGAATCAAAGGAAGAAGAAAATAAATCAATGAAACAACCCTTAGAAGAAGAAGCAAAAGATGAAAAAGAAGTAGAAGAGGAAGATGAAGACAATCTGACAGAAGGGGAAGAGCAAGTTCATGAAGTGTCTCCAAAGACACCTAGTAGACGATTACAAAAGAATCATCCTTTAGATTAGATTATTGGAAACAAAGATGTGGGAGTTGAGACTAGAAGAAAAATCCATTCACTAGAACAAACTCACCCAACACTCTTATCTACAATTGAACCAAACTGTTTTGAAGAATCCAACAAGGATGAATTTTGGAAAAAGGCCATGGATGAAGAATTGGATCAAATAGAGAAAAATGACACTCGGGAACTGGTTCCAAGACCAAAGAATAAGAATGTGATCGGCACAAAGTGGGTCTTCAGGAATAAATTGAATGAAGATGGACAGGTTACAAGGAACAAAGCTAGATTGGTATGTAAAGGATATGCACAGGTTGAAGGAATCGACTTTGAAGAGACATTTGCCCCAGTTGAAAGAATGGAAGCAATCTGTTTTCTTTTAGCTTATGCATGCTCCAAAAATATTAAAATGTATCAGATGGATGTAAAATCAGCTTTTCTGAATGGGGAACTTGAAGAAGAAGTCTACATTGAACAACCAGAAGGATTTCATTTGTCAGAGAATGCAGACTATGTGTGAAAATTAAAAAATGCCTTGTATGGTCTAAAACAGGCTCCTAGAGCATGGTACTCTAGACTGGATAAATATCTACATCAAACAGGGTTCAGAAAAGGAAGTGCAGACAACAACCTCTACATCAAGGTAAGTCAAGGTAATATTTTATTAGTTGAAGTTTATGTTGATGATATTATTTTTGGTAGTGATGATGACAGGTTAAGCCAGGAATTTGCAAAATATATGCAGAATGAATTTGAAATGTCGTTACGTGGAGAACTATCTTTCTTTCTGGGACTTCATATATGTCAAAGCAATCAAGGGATTTTTATTTCTCAAACCAAGTATATCAAAGAAATGCTAAAGAGGTTCAGAATGGAAGAGTGAAAACCATTTATCACTCCCATGCAAAATAGTTGCAAGTTGAGCAAAGATGATGATTCGAAGTCTACAGATAAGAGGAAATACATGTCAATTATTGGCAGCCTACTATATGTGAAAACATCCAGACCAGATGTAATGTAGGCAGTTGGACAGGTGGCACGATTTCAATCAACACCAAAGGAATCACACGTATTAGCAGTGAAGAGGATTTTCGGATATCTTAAAGTAACATAAGAGTTTGGATTATGGTTTCCAAAAGGAAATGATCTATCACTTGTTGCCTACACAGATGCAGATTGGGCAGGTTGTATTGATGACTGACGAAGCACTAATGGACCAACGTTCTACTTGGGTGAGTGTTTAGTATCATGGATAAGCAAGAAACAACCATTAATATCTTTATCTACAGCCGAGGCAGAGTATAATGTAGCAGCATCATGTTGTACATAGGTTCTTTGGATGAAACAAACTTTGACATATATACAGGTTGAATATGATAAGCCCATTCCAATCTATCATGATAATACAAGTGCCATCAGTATCTCGAAGAACCCGATGATGCACTCCAAGATGAAGCACATTCCAATCAAGTATCACTTTCTAGGGGAGTAGGTTGAAAAAAAGAACATCAGAGTTGAGTATGTGGGCACAGAAGAACAAGTGGCAGACATCTTTACAAAACCACTTCCACGGGAACCATTTGAATATCTTCACCAGATACTTGGAGTTATTTCTACTCCAAAATGAATTATTTTTGAATGCTTATCTTATATGTCTTAGATGTACACAAGGAAGAACCATAAGAGGACAATTTAGTCAGGGGGAGCAACCCTGGATGGAAAAATACCTTTGCCATTGATGACAAAGGGGGAGATATTTATCAGATGCTGAGGACAGAGGCATGGTTCTAGGGGGAGAATGAGACAGAGGCATGGTTCCAAGGGGAGCATGAGTGATATGATTTCARWATTTCATCAGAGTGTTTCCATCAATGCCAAAGGGGGAGATTGTTGATTAAGGTTAGTTGTCATTGATGTCAACCCTTGAAGAAAGCCTAGTAGCACGAAGGTTTAGGTAATGGACCCAAGTTTTTTTTATGTAAAGATGACTCATTATTGTCTTGTCATGGTTGATAAGAAGTATAGATTGATGAACTCCAAAGTGGTCCCCTTATGGTGAAATCCCTCACGGGAAGACACTTTGCGGATTGAGTTATCCTAGAAACCCATGCTTATTTATGGAATAATGAGATGAAGGTTAGTGAATTTTTCAGTGAAAATATCCTAGATGGATAGTTCTTGTCATGCCATTTCCGGTGGTATGTGGAACGTCACATAACTTCTCATGGTTAGAGAGTTATGGCCATGAGAAGTTGGAGAACCCAGGTTTGGGTAATGAACCCAAGTTTGTTTGATCGATAATGGTATGATTTTTTATATATTTTAAGGTAATACTATTATATATGGATGGTACATGTCATTCCATCTCTAGTGGTATGTGGAATGCCACATAACTCCTCGCGGTTTGAGAGTTATGGCCTTACAAAGTTAGAGGACCCTCTTATGTCATCTGGAAGCCCCAAAAGGTCAAAGTAGTCAAAGTGGTTTAAGAGATTTTAGAAGGTAAATGTAACACCCTGTTTCCCCCAACTTGTAAATATAACTGGACTGGTCAAGAACTATGGCAAACTCATAAATGGGAATATGTGATGTAAATGGACCTTGAGGAAGAGGTCAATGAATGTGAATAACATTCTAAATTTATTGCAGGACTGCTGATGAGGGGATGTGCAGAAAAAGAGACCACGATGGCGGTGGAAGGCACCTGAAAAGGTAGCATTAACTTCCATCGAGAATTAAATACCGTATTTGGACTCCACTAGCCTGGAGAACCAAAAGCGGCTCGCTGGCCCTGAAATTCAATGCCTCGCAGGCTGGTAGGTGGATGGCTTGATGAGGGATGGGATGGTGAACCGCCCATCCGTAGAGCCGTCAGGCCTGATCGGCGCAAGGATAATCATGCCACACACAACCTCGCGAGAGGATAAGACGTATGGCAGAGACGATTGCAAAGGGGGGGGGGCAGACGTGAGGGGAACTCTGGCATTACGCAGAGTGAGTGATAGCAGAGAGGAAGGATTGCAACCTTCGCTCCTAGTCACTGGAAGACAGAGAGACGCAGTCTCAGAGCATCGTGGTCTCAGCTCGGGGGTGGCTAGTGGTAAAT
>JZKD02S0476251.1:0-17217 GCA_000966675.3 Picea glauca
AAAATACAAAAAATATACAGTTTTCATTGTCGACATTTGATCTTTTGGGTTCTTATCTTTGATCTTAGTACATGTATGGAAAGATTGCATCTTATTTGAAATTGAAGAATTGGATCGAAAGTTGCATTTTTAAAAGATTATCATTTATCGAGAATTGAAGTTAGGATTTTGCAGTATATTCGTGTCCAATTCTTTTACTTGTTGATTCATAACATCATTAGTTTCACGACTGCACCTTTTGAGTAAAAAAATCCATTAAAAGTAACGTTGATAAATTTAAAATTGATTAGAAACGATTTTATTTTTCAGGGTGCACAAACTAGCTTAAGATTTAGAGCCTTGAAATAAGATTTTGTGAGTAAACTTCTCCAAGGCTATTAAACTCAACATATGTGTGTCTAACTAAGGGAGTGGTGAAATCCATTGTATAATTGGTGACGTCAAGAGGCTTTGCTCACACCAGAGTTAAACATGAGGTCGTGCGAAGTCGGTTGAGGATACATCCCTCCAATACGTTCTTAGCATCAAAGATATTTATTGGGATCTATTTGTATATGGGGGTCTTGCTAGTACCTTTACCTTTGTAAGAGGCGGTGCTTTAGATATTTTGGGATTTGTTAACCTTCCCATATGGTGGACCTGACTTACGACTATTCTCCTTCATATTTGTTATATCATGGTGGCTTAGTTGCTTGACATAGATAGCCACATCGGTTACTTGCAGGTACATTGGATCAGATAAGGGTCGAACAACACACAACCTTTATGGACGATTACCTCTCCATGGTGATCTGACCGACTACATTGTTAATCCCACGAGGGCCCTTATAAATGATTCTCATACCTCTGATCTTTTGAAGGGAGTCTCAGGCCCCTCTTGGGAGAGGCACACCTACTTTAGTGAGGGCGGCCCCTTTCAATCACTATATCTTGTTTGTGTGCATATTTTCCTTTTTGTTTATTTTGGTGTGCTCTTTGATTGTTAGTTGGCCTTAGGATTTTGTATTGTGTTGTGATTTTTAATTTCAATGGTTAGTGGAGCCCTCTGACTCCCTTAGTTAGCGTTACCTAGCCCATGGTCTTTTCTCATTCCATGGAGACGAATCCTTTTGTATTTCTGAATGGTACGCCAAATCATGGTACTCAGCCAATACCTTGGGCCTCTAATCATTTTTTTCATGGTATGTCAAACATGTCTTTGCACTTTCCATCCTCTGTCTCRTCGCCTTATGTGAATCCTAGTTTTGGGTCTAGAGGCATGATGCCTCCTTTTTCTCCCTTTTCGTTTGGTGGGATTCATATCCCTCAACCAACTCTTATGGTAGTAGGTAGGAATATTCCTTCCTATGGATCCAATCCTAGCTTCACTTTTCCAGGAGAAAGTGCTCAAATGGGTGGTCATTCTACTTATTACATCTCGTCCATCTATTCTTCTTTTGCTATGCCAGTTCCTACAAATGATTTTCCCATAGCAGATCTCCATCTGTCTTCTGGTGTTTCATTCGAGGGTAGTCATTTTTATATTATGGGAAACCCCCTTCANAAAATACAAAAAATATACAGTTTTCATTGTCGACATTTGATCTTTTGGGTTCTTATCTTTGATCTTAGTACATGTATGGAAAGATTGCATCTTATTTGAAATTGAAGAATTGGATCGAAAGTTGCATTTTTAAAAGATTATCATTTATCGAGAATTGAAGTTAGGATTTTGCAGTATATTCGTGTCCAATTCTTTTACTTGTTGATTCATAACATCATTAGTTTCACGACTGCACCTTTTGAGTAAAAAAATCCATTAAAAGTAACGTTGATAAATTTAAAATTGATTAGAAACGATTTTATTTTTCAGGGTGCACAAACTAGCTTAAGATTTAGAGCCTTGAAATAAGATTTCGTGAGTAAACTTCTCCAAGGCTATTAAACTCAACATATGTGTGTCTGACTAAGGGAGTGGTGAAATCCATTGTATAATTGGTGATGTCAAGAGGCTTTGCTCACACCAGAGTTAAACATGAGGTCGTGCAAAGTCGGTTGAGGAGACATCCCTCCAATACGTTCTTAGCATCAAAGATATTTATTGGGATCTATTTGTATATGGGGGTCTTGCTAGTACCTTTACCTTTGTAAGAGGCTTTGCTTTAGATATTTTGGGCTTTGTTAACCTTCCCATATGGTGGACCTGACTTACGACTGTTCTCCTGCACATTTTTTATATCATGGTGGCTTAGTTGCTTGACATAGATAGCCACATCGGTTACCTGCAGGTACACTGGATCAGATAAGGGTCGAACAACACACAACCTTTATGGACAATTACCTCTCCATGGTTATCTGACCAACTACATTGTTAATCCCACGAGGGCCCTTATAAATGATTCTGATACCTCTAATCTTTTGAAGGGAGTCTCAGGCCCCTCTTGGGAGAGGCACACCTACTTTAGTGAGGGCGGCCCCTTTCAACCACTATATTTTTTTTGTGTGCATATTTTCCTTTTTGTTTATTTTGGTGTGCTCTTTGATTGTTAGTTGGCCTTAGGATTTTGTATTGTGTTGTGATTTTTAATTTCTATGGTTAGTGGAGCCCTCTGACTCCCTTAGTTAGCGTTACCTGGCCCATGGTCTTTTCTCATTCCATGGAGACGAATCCTTTTATATTTCTGAATGGTACGCCAAATCATGGTACTCAGCCAATACCTTGGGCCTCTAATCATTTTTTTCATGGTATGTCAAACATGTCTTTTCACTTTCCATCCTCTGTCTCATCGCCTTATGTGAATCCTAGTTTTGGGTCTAGAGGCATGATGCCTCCTTTTTCTCCCTTTTCGTTTGGTGGGATTCATATCCCTCAACCAACTCTTATGGTAGTAGATATGAATATTCCTTCCTATGGATCCAATCCTAGCTTCAATTTTCTAGGAGAAAGTGCTCAAATGGGTGGTCATTCTACTTATTACATCTCGTCCATCTATTATTCTTTTGCTATGCCAGTTCCTACAAATGATTTTCCCATAGCAGATCTCCATCTGTCTTTTGGTGTTTCATTCGAGGGTAGTCATTTTTATATTATGGGAAACCCCCTTCACGGAGTTCCTTCATATGGGGGAAACATATATCCTCACCTGAGTAACCCTTGTCATGTCACTTTCTCTTCACAAGTGACTTCCTCAGTGATGATGCCCTTACAACCATTTATGAATCAGTTTGGAGGAGGATACTATCCTTCTAGACAAGGCCATGGTGTATACCAGAACCATTCATGGCCTGCAATTTCTCAAAACCATTCTTTCCTAGAACCTTGGTCTCAAATGCCACAACCAATTGTCGCCACCAGTCCATTCATTGCAAGTGATACTGGCATTATATCACCAACCTTTTCTTGTCATGTTGGAGATAGTTCAACAACCTCTGCAAGTAATTTTGAAGACAAGCAACCAACCACTGCATGTCATGTTGGTGGCACAAATCTAGTCACACTGCGCATACATCACCAACCTCTGCTATTCATGTTGGGGATTCATCACCAACTTCTGCAAGTCATGTTGGAGATATGCTACTAGCCTCTGCAATTCATGATGGGAGCATGTCACCAACCACTGGAATTCATGATGGGGGCATTCATACAATTGAGAATCCTAGATGTATAAGATGTAATCCCAACTTCCTTTGTAGGATTTGCAAAGGATAACACCTTACTCATTTGTTCTCTTCTTCTGTTGTGGTACAAGAAGCGTGGTCCTTGCCTGGGGGCCCTTCAGGTTCTAAGTCATCTTTGGTTTCCCAACATTCTAATCCATATTTGGTTGATACAACGGTCATGCCGATGCAATCTTTGGCTGACACCACTCTTGTTTTGGGGGGTGATGCATCTCTTGACCATTTTGTCTCGCATCTTGTTCAACAAATGGTCGTGTCTATGCAATCTTCGGTCGACACCACTCCTGTTTTTGGGGGTGATGCATCTCTTGACCTTGTTGCCTCGCATCCTATTCAACCAATGGTTGAAGAAGTGGTAGTGCCGATGCAATATTCCATCGATCCCACTCTTCTCTTGGAGAGTGACAATTCTAAGGAAGTGATATTGCTAATGCAATATTTGGTCAATCCCACTCTTCTTTTGAGGGGTGATGCACCTTTTGATCATGTCCTTATCATTTCTAGTCCTATAACTTCTTAACAAGGGAAAATTCCAATATCTCTTAGTACACTCCGTCCGAGTCCTAGGATGGTTTCCTTTGATTGGAATGATCTTATAGAGCCTCAACTTTCTTCATCTACACCCTTCCAGATAAGGGGCATTCTTCAATATATTGTAGATAAGGTAACCTCTGCAAGTATTTTATCCTTGACTTGGAAATATTTGGGTTTTCCCAAGCTTTTGTCGGTTATCTGTGACTTGTTGACTTTGGACAAAAGTTTTATATGAGATCCCTAGCCTCCCCCATGATATGCTTCTTAGAACAACATCCCATGAGTCTTTTTTAATCTATTTTCTGACTCTTTCAAAAAGTGAAAAGATTGTCGAGTGAACTTATCTCTTTCACATTTGTAAATTGGATTTGAAAGGACATATATTTGGTGTATGTTTAACCCTTTTTCGGACCAAGTAGACTAATTTTGAAAAAGGAATACTCTAGTCACTAGTGGNCTCACACCAGAGTTAAACATGAGGTCGTGCGAAGTCGGTTGAGGAGACATCCCTCCAATACGTTCTTAGCATCAAAGATATTTATTGGGATCTATTTGTATATGGGGGTCTTGCTAGTACCTTTACCTTTGTAAGAGGCGGTGCTTTAGATATTTTGGGCTTTGTTAACCTTCCCATATGGTGGACCTGACTTATGACTATTCTCCTGCACATTTGTTATATCATGGTGGCTTAGTTGCTTGACATAGATAGCCACATCGATTACTTGCAGGTACACTGGATCAGATAAGGGGCGAACAACACACAACCTTTATGGACGATTACCTCTCCATGGTGATCTGACTGACTACATTGTTAATCCCACGAGGGCCCTTATAAATGATTCTGATACCTCTGATCTTTTGAAGGGAGTCTCAGGCCCCTCTTGGGAGAGGCACACCTACTTTAGTGAGGGCGGCCCCTTTCAACCACTATATCTTGTTTGTGTGCATATTTTCCTTTTTGTTTATTTTGGTGTTCTCTTTGATTGTTAGTTGGCCTTAGGATTTTGTATTGTGTTGTGATTTTTAATTTCTATGGTTAGTGGAGCCCTCTGACTCCCTTAGTTAGCGTTACCTAGCCCATGGTCTTTTCTCATTCCATGGAGACGAATCCTTTTGTATTTCTGAATGGTACGCCAAATCATGGTACTCAGCCAATACCTTGGGCCTCTAATCATTTTTTTCATGGTATGTCAAACATGTCTTTGCACTTTCCATCCTCTGTCTCGTCGCCTTATGTGAATCCTAGTTTTGGGTCTAGAGGCATGATGCCTCCTTTTTCTCCCTTTTCGTTTGGTGGGATTCATATCCCTCAACCAACTCTTATGGTAGTAGGTAGGAATATTCCTTCCTATGGATCCAATCCTAGCTTCACTTTTCCAGGAGAAAGTGCTCAAATGGGTGGTCATTCTACTTATTACATCTCGTCCATCTATTCTTCTTTTGCTATGCCAGTTCCTACAAATGATTTTCCCATAGCAGATCTCCATCTGTCTTCTGGTGTTTCATTCGAGGGTAGTCATTTTTATATTATGGGAAACCCCCTTCANACATTTGTTATATCATGGTGGCTTAGTTGCTTGACATAGATAGACACATCGGTTACTTGCAGGTACACTGGATCAGATAAGGTTCGAACAACACACAACCTTTATGGACGATTACCTCTCCATGGTGATTTGACCGACTACATTGTTAATCCCACGAGGGCCCTTATAAATGATTCTAATACCTCTGATCTTTTGAAGGAAGTCTCAGGCCCCTCTTGGGAGAGGCACACCTACTTTAGTGAGGGCGGCCCCTTTCAACCACTATATCTTGTTTGTGTGCATATTTTCCTTTTTGTTTATTTTGGTGTGTTCTTTGATTGTTAGTTGGCCTTAGGATTTTGTATTGTGTTGTGATTTTTAATTTCTATGGTTAGTGGAGCCCTCTAACTCCCTTAGTTAGCGTTACCTAGCCCATGGTCTTTTCTCATTCCATGGAGACGAATCCTTTTGTATTTCTGAATGGTACGCCAAATCATGGTACTCAACCAATACCTTGGGCCTCTAATCATTTTTTTCATGGTATGTCAAACATGTCTTTGCACTTTCCATCCTCTGTCTCATCGCCTTATGTGAATCCTAGTTTTGGGTCTAGAGGCATGATGCCTCCTTTTTCTCCCTTTTCGTTTGGTGGGATTCATATCCCTCAACCAACTCTTATGGTAGTAGATATGAATATTCCTTCCTATGGATCCAATCCTAGCTTCAATTTTCTAGGAGAAAGTGCTCAAATGGGTGGTCATTCTACTTATTACATCTCGTCCATCTATTATTCTTTTGCTATGCCAGTTCCTACAAATGATTTTCCCATAGCAGATCTCCATCTGTCTTTTGGTGTTTCATTCGAGGGTAGTCATTTTTATATTATGGGAAACCCCCTTCACGGAGTTCCTTCATATGGGGGAAACATATATCCTTACCTGAGTAACCCTTGTCATGTCACTTTCTCTTCACAAGTGACTTCCTCGGGGATGATGCCCTTACAACCATTTATGAATCAGTTTGGAGGAGGATACTATCCTGCTAGACAAGGCCATGGTGTATACCAGAACCATTCATGGCCTGCAATTTCTCAAAACCATTCTTTCCTAGAACCTTGGTCTCAAATGCCACAACCAATTGTCGCCACCAGTCCAGCATTGCAAGTGATACTGGCATTATATCACCAACCTTTTCTTGTCATGTTGGAGATAGTTCAACAACCTCTACAAGTAATTTTGAAGACAAGCAACCAACCACTGCATGTCATGTTGGTGGCACAAATCTAGTCACTGCTAGTCACACTGTGCATACATCACCAACCTCTTCTATTCATGTTGGGGATTCATCACCAACTTCTGCAAGTCATGTTGGAGATATGCTACTAGCCTCTGCAATTCATGATGGGAGCATGTCACCAACCACTGAAATTCATGATGGGGGCATTCATACAATTGAGAATCCTAGATGTATAAGATGTAATCCCAACTTCCTTTGTAGGATTTGCAAAGGATAACACCTTACTCATTTGTTCTCTTCTACTGTTGTGGTACAAGAAGCGTGGTCCTTGCCTGGGGGCCCTTCAGGTTCTAAGTCATCTTTGGTTTCCCAACATTCTAATCTATATTTGGTTGATACAGCGGTCATGCCGATGCAATCTTTGGCTGACACCACTCTTGTTTTGGGGGGTGATGCATCTCTTGAGCATTTTGTCTCGCATCTTGTTCAACAAATGGTCGTGTCTATGCAATCTTCGGCCGACACCACTCCTGTTTTTGGGGGTGATGCATCTCTTGACCTTGTTGCCTCGCATCCTATTCNCTTTTGTATTTCTGAATGGTACGCCAAATCATGGTACTCAGCCAATACCTTGGGCCTCTAATCATTTTTTTCATGGTATGTCAAACATGTCTTTGCACTTTCCATCCTCTGTCTCATCGCCTTATGTGAATCCTAGTTTTGGGTCTAGAGGCATGATGCCTCCTTTTTCTCCCTTTTCGTTTGGTGGGATTCATATCCCTCAACCAACTCTTATGGTAGTAGGTAGGAATATTCCTTCCTATGGATCCAATCCTAGCTTCACTTTTCCAGGAGAAAGTGCTCAAATGGGTGGTCATTCTACTTATTACATCTCGTCCATCTATTCTTCTTTTGCTATGCCAGTTCCTACAAATGATTTTCCCATAGCAGATCTCCATCTGTCTTCTGGTGTTTCATTCGAGGGTAGTCATTTTTATATTATGGGAAACCCCCTTCACGGAGCTCCTTCATATGGGGGAAACATATATCCTCACCTGAGTAACCCTTGTCATGTCACTTTCTCTTCACAAGTGACTTTCTCGGTGATGATGCCCTTACAACCATTTATGAATCAGTTTGGAGGAGGATACTATCCTGCTAGACAAGGCCATGGTGTATACCAGAACCATTCATGGCCTGTAATTTCTCAAAACCATTCTTTCCTAAAACCTTGGTCTCAAATGCCACAACCAATTGTCGCCACCAGTCCAGTCATTGCAAGTGATACTGGCATTATATCACCAACCTTTACTTGTCATGTTGGAGATAGTTCAACAACCTCTACAAGTAATTTTGAAGACAAGCAACCAACCATTGCATGTCATGTTGGTGGCACAAATCTAGTCACTGCTAGTCACACTGCGCATACATCACCAACCTCTGCTATTCATGTTGGGGATTCATCACCAACTTCTGCAAGTCATGTTGGAGATATGCTACTAGCCTCTGCAATTCATGATGGGAGCATGTCACCAACCACTGAAATTCATGATGGGGGCATTCATACAATTGAGAATCCTAGATGTATAAGATGTAATCCCAACTTCCTTTGTAGGATTTGCAAAGGATAACACCTTACTCATTTGTTCTCTTCTACTGTTGTGGTACAAGAAGCGTGGTCCTTGCCTGGGGGCCCTTTAGGTTCTAATTCATCTTTGGTTTCCCAACATTCTAATCCATATTTGGTTGATACAAAGGTCATGTCGATGCCATCTTTGGCTGACACCACTCTTGTTTTGGGGGGTGATGCATCTCTTGACCATTTTGTCTCGCATCTTGTTCAACAAATGGTCGTGTCTATGCAATCTTCGGCCGACACCACTCCTGTTNATTCTTCTTTTGCTATGCCAGTTCCTACAAATGATTTTCCCATAGCAGATCTCCATCTGTCTTCTGGTGTTTCATTCGAGGGTAGTCATTTTTATATTATGGGAAACCCCCTTCATGGAGTTCCTTCATATGGGGGAAACATATATCCTCACCTGAGTAACCCTTGTCATGTCACTTTCTCTTCACAAGTGACTTCCTCGGTGATGATGCCCTTACAACCATTTATGAATCAGTTTGGAGGAGGATACTATCCTGCTAGACAAGGCCATGGTGTATACTAGAACCATTCATGGCCTTCAATTTCTCAAAACCATTCTTTCCTAGAACCTTGGTCTCAAATGCCACAACCAATTGTCGCCACCAGTCCAGTCATTGCAAGTGATACTGGCATTATATCACCAACCTTTTCTTGTCATGCTGGAGATAGTTCAACAACCTCTACAAGTAATTTTGAAGACAAGCAACCAATCACTGCATGTCATGTTGGTGGCACAAATCTAGTCACTACTAGTCACACTGCGCATACATCACCAACCTCTGTTATTCATGTTGGGGATTCATCACCAACTTCTGCAAGTCATGTTGGAGATATGCTACTAGCCTCTGCAATTCATGATGGGAGCATGTCACCAACCACTGAAATTCATGATGGGGGCATTCATACAATTGAGAATCCTAGATGTATAAGATGTAATCCCAACTTCCTTTGTAGGATTTGCAAAGGATAACACCTTACTCATTTGTTCTCTTCTACTGTTGTGGTACAAGAAGCGTCGTCCTTGCCTGGGGGCCCTTCAGGTTCTAAGTCATCTTTGGTGTCCCAACATTCTAATCCATATTTGGTTGATACAACGGTCATGCCGATGCAATATTTGGCTGACACCACTCTTGTTTTGGGGGGTGATGCATCTCTTGACCATTTTGTCTCGCATCTTGTTCAACAAATGGTCGTGTCTATGCAATCTTCGGCCGACACCACTCCTGTTTTTGGGGGTGATGCATCTCTTGACCTTGTTGCCTCGCATCCTATTCAACCAATGGTTGAAGAAGTGGTTGTGCCGATGCAATATTCCATCGATCCCACTCTTCTCTTGGAGAATGACAATTCTAAGGAAGTGATATTGCTGATGCAATATTTGGTCAATCCCACTCTTCTTTTGAGGGGTGATGCGCCTTTTGACCATGTCCTTATCATTTCTAGTCCTATAACTTCTTAACAAGGGAAAATTCCAATATCTCTTAGTACACTCTGTCCGAGTCCTAGGATGGTTTCCTTTGATTGGAATGATCTTATAGAGCCTCAACTTTCTTCATCTACACCCTTCCAGATAAGGGGCATTCTTCGATATATTGTAGATAAGGTAACCTCTGCAAGTATTTTATCCTTGACTTGGAAATATTTGGGTTTTCCCAAGCTTGTGTCGGTTATCTGTGACTTGTTGACTTTGGACAAAAGTTTTATATGAGATCAAAAGTTTCAAAAGTATTATCTCATGTTGGCAGCAGTCGTGTCGCCTTTAAACATAGCACAAACTTTTGAAGTCCATGTTTCATCCAAAGTTTGGTTTTAGCATGACCTTCGGAAGTTGAGCTCGTTACTTAGAGTTTACTCCTCTGACTAGTTAATCTTCCAGTCCCTATGGACAGCTTGATTGGTGCCTTCTGCATCAAAAAGTTTCATCATTGATTCTATGTTGCCAGAGTCTTCCATATGTCTCATGCTCTTGTTCAAAGGATGTCTATAAGCCTGTGTCGGCCATTTCTCAGAACTCTTGACTTTGAATGTTGACCATTTCTCAGAACTCTTGACTTTGAATGTCGTCCATACCTTCAGTATGCCTCAGACTTACATGAATATATAGTCCTATCATGCACCATGGTCCTACTTTCATTATTGGTAGGAAACCTTGAACCCATCAATCGACATCTCCTCATTGGTCGTTGACTGGGGGGTTTCTCTTGTGTTCGATGACAATAAATCTATTCACACATTGGGATTCATGAAATGTCTTGGATGCCATTAGCCTTATTGATGGTTCCCTCACCTTTGTCGGAAATTTTCCTTATTGGTTTCTATTCAGAGGGCCTTTATCGTGCACTACTTGCATCTGGTGCATGAAAAATATGCATAGGGTTATTGGTTCGTGAACATGTTCTTCATCTGAGTTTCTCCAAATCATCAAGCTATTTCTTTGTACCTCGTGCTGACTAATGAGAGATTCCTTAATGATTTCCTTTCAGCGGGTCTCCTTCCATTGACTTCAACTCATCTAATCTAGAAATGAGGCCTAGAGTCGTATGAGTATGTAGAGGCTTGCAATCATCAGTGGCAGGTTCTCTTACCATCAATAGTTGGTAATACATCAATGTCTCCTGATTGATGGATTCTTCAAGCGTTCACCCTAAACACCTTTATTCATAATTATAAGAATGTACTCAGTGCCTTGATACCTAATTTCATTATCGATAGGTTGTCCTGTGTTTTTTAATGATATACCTTAATGACCGGTAATCAAAAGAAGTCTCGTTATGTTCAAACTCAACTCATTTATTCACACAATGTAGACTTTCACCTTTAGTAGATTGTGTAGAAGACTTGAAGACATCAGTTCATGGTCCCAGCTTTCCTGAGATGTTGCTACCATTCATTGGACCAGTACCTATGTGACTTAAGTGATCATGGGAGATCATATTGTACTCCATTGTATATAGGTATCTTTAGATTTTGAGACTGGTTTTCACTGAGCCTTGTTCATGACTATGAAATCCTATGGAATGTATCTACTTTTGTATTGCCTATTCATGGCCATGAACAATTGTTTGGTATATCTCCACATGGATCTGGAGTGTAATTCAAATTGGTAGCCATATGTACAAAGTCAGTTTGGAATGTAATATTCTTAGGAGAAACTAGTTCATGCAACTGGGTCTCCATTAATCCACTTCTAGGAATTATAATGTATTTTAGAAATCACAAATACTCCGGAATATATTATAGCAATATTTTACTCACCCCATGCAACTTACTCAGAAGGCCTTTTCCATTTCCCTATGCAGACTTGAAGTCCCCTTTTTTGCAATTCCCAAAGATAACAAACAGATTTTTCCACATATACGTGCCCTAACATCTATACACCATGCATATACACAGGTTGCACCATTACATAACACATAAATTTTCCACATATATGCTCCCTAACAACTTTAAAACATGTGTATACATAGGTTTCACCATTACAAATCGTGTACATCGGGTTTCGTGCCCAAAATTAAAAAATGGTGTTGGGTTTCCATGTCACTTCACAAGATCCATGATACTTGACCTTCTATATACTGGAAACGTTCTGACTTGGCCCTTCAGTTCCATTTGAAGGCTCTAAATGGGCCATATCCAAGCCATGGAGAAAAGGAGAAAAATTCAACTTTGAGAGCAAAGTTGCTCTGGAGAAATTATTCACTTCATATTGAGTCTACATCCCTTTGTCCTTTTAAGTTTGAACACAATGTTCATCCCCTAAGCTCTTCCCTATTTGATGGAGAACCTCTTGTCTCTCTTATATGAGCTTGCCTTTGGTGGAGGATTGAAGTGTTGGATTCCTATCTGGAAGGGACTTAGTTTCTTGGTTTCGAACGTGCCGACACAGAAGTTTGTCATTCCTACACTTTTGTTGATTACATTTTAATAGAAATACTCTTTTCTCGTCCAATTAATGTCTTGCAAATATTTGAATTGTTATNGATATACCTTAATGACCGGTAATCAAAAGAAGTCTCGTTATGTTCAAACTCAACTCATTTATTCACACAATGTAGACTTTCACCTTTAGTAGATTGTGTAGAAGACTTGAAGACATCAGTTCATGGTCCCAGCTTTCCTGAGATGTTGCTACCATTCATTGGACCAGTACCTATGTGACTTAAGTGATCATGGGAGATCATATTGTACTCCATTGTATATAGGTATCTTTAGATTTTGAGACTGGTTTTCACTGAGCCTTGTTCATGACTATGAAATCCTATGGAATGTATCTACTTTTGTATTGCCTATTCATGGCCATGAACAATTGTTTGGTATATCTCCACATGGATCTGGAGTGTAATTCAAATTGGTAGCCATATGTACAAAGTCAGTTTGGAATGTAATATTCTTAGGAGAAACTAGTTCGTGCAACTGGGTCTCCATTAATCCACTTCTAGGAATTATAATGTATTTTAGGAATCACAAATACTCCGGAATATATTATAGCAATATTTTTCTCACCCCATGCAACTTACTCAGAAGGCCTTTTCCATTTCCCTATGCAGACTTGAAGTCCCCTTTTTTGCAATTCCCAAATATAACAAACAGATTTTTCCACATATACGTGCCCTAACATCTATACACCATGCATATACACAGGTTGCACCATTACATAATGCATAAATTTTCCACATATACGCTCCCTAACAACTTTAAAACATGTTTATACATAGGTTTCACCATTACAAATCATGTACATCGGATTTCGTGCCCAAAATTAAAAAATGGTGTTGGGTTTCCATGTCACTTCACAAGATCCATGATACTTGACCTTCCATATACTGGAAACGTTCTGACTTGGCCCTTCAGTTCCATTTGAAGGCTCTAAATGGGCCATATCCAAGCCATGGAGAAGAGGAGAAAAATTCAACTTTGAGAGCAAAGTTGCTCTGGAGAAATTATTCACTTCATATTGAGTCTACATCCCTTTGTCCTTTTAAGTTTGAACACAATGTTCATCCCCTAAGCTCTTCCCTATTTGATGGAGAACCTCTTGTCTCTCTTATATGAGCTTGCCTTTGGTGGAGGATTGAAGTGTTGGATTCCTATCTGGAAGGGACTTAGTTTCTCGGTTTCGAACGTGCCGACACAGAAGTTTGTCATTCCTACACTTTTGTTGATTACATTTTAATAGAAATACTCTTTTCTCGTCCAATTAATGTCTTGCAAATATTTGAATTGTTATNTTCGTGATTTCTCCCATTGAATAGAACGAGGGGGATTGCGTAGAGTTCAATTGTAAGTTATGGCAGGTACCTCCGACATCGCTCACTAGCTCCTTCATTCCATAATGAATGCAATTGACTTCAAGTTTCATAACTCATGTGACCGAGAGGCTACAACCATTTCACAACATGATAAAGTTGAAAGGAATTCATGTCTGACGAGAATAATTCTAAGTAGTGAGACATGGGTGACAATACAGATTCTTAGTATGATAAAAGAGAAGTCCAAGGCTTTCCACAACATAGTTTCAGTCCTAAATCTCCGCACAACTCTCACTCTGCTATGGTATTCCCTTATCTTTCAGTTTGACCCTACTATTTTGTGTGAAACCGTGACGCCTACGTGGTTACAATAGGGGATATCGTCATGGTTGAAGGAACCACCCAGATCCCTCCACTTTAAGCAATATCAGTCCATAATCCTCTATCCTGTGGGTGGAACAAGAGGATTAGAATGTTGTTAGCGAATATTGGGAGCAAATCCCCCCTCGAATCTGGGAGGTGATAGCTAATGTGGAGGAAGTTKTCCACTAGGAGCGAGCTACCATCCACGAATGAGATATTGATGCTGAAATTGGAAATTGGGTACCGAATTCAGGAAACACCAAAGGGATACCAAGTAGTGGAGAACGATGGATATATATTGGTACATAAAAATGTTCGTGGGTAAGATTTTGTTGGATAGTGAGGATTAACATGATGAAATATTTAACTTCAAACATTATAGGGAGAAGGACTCTTGAAGGGACAGTGAAAACCCTAGCCCCTCATGCCTCGACCTCCTCTTGTGGACAAAGTCGCCACTCCTAAGCTCTTCACACTGCACCAAGTCGACGCTACTAATCTCAGAAGATGAACCCAGAAGGGGGGGGGGGACCCTCTTACAGGAATGTAGTTGAGAATGACCGGGGAGGAATGAGAGCTAAGAGGTCTACCTTTGAACCACCGCCCCATCTGCGGGAACAACTCTTAGCCAATGAAAATAACTTCAACAAATAAATGGAAGTGGAACCGATAAAGTCTCATCCAAAGGCATCTCGTTGATGGGAACCAGGAAAATACATTCCCCAATTGGAAAAACTGCCCAGATACACCATCAGCTCAACCAAGGTTGGGGAACACACCCAATTCATGAGAGAGCATGTGCTCATAGGCAAGTTTCTGGGCCTATGGCTATCCGAAAGGGACCTCATGAGATGGATCAATGACTGGTGGAAACCCAAGGGAGACTACAAAGTGCAACTCAGTTCCAAGGGTTTTTTTAGGATCATCCTCTACAATTTAGAAGATAAGGACATGATTTTTGAAAATGAGCCATACTTCTATAACTTTGGAGGGCTATTCCTCGAGTTCTAGAAGAATCGTTTTAGCCCAGAGAAAGAGGAATTCACCATGGCACCGGTCTGGATTAGACTATATTCTCTACTGCTGGAATTTTGGCTGGAGGAAATCCTCATGGGAATAGGGAACATAGTGGGAAGATATGTAAAATCCTTTGAGGCAACAAAGTAGAGAAAATACACTTTGTTAAGCCCTAATATTGGCTCATTACCCATTAATTGGGGAATATTACATTAGTAATGTTATTTTATTTATGTTGGCTTTATTCCATTAGTTGTAATTATACCTCCTAGTCTCTTATATATACCAAGGAGACATTTTCATTTGGAATAATATTGTACTTGAACATTTATGTGGGGTAAAAGGAGGTTGCCCCCTAGAAGAGGATTATTATCTGAAATTATCTCTTTTTCAAGGTGTTGAGTACTTATTATGATTTTTTTCTATGATATATTGATATTTGGTTCTTAACATATGGTATTAGAGCTCAAGGTCTTGGGGTTTCGCTGCTACATTTGAGACACCTTGGAATTTTCACTATAATTTTTTTTCTACAACATTTCAGAAGGAATGGCTTAGAGGATATTTACTATATGGATCAAGGTACGTTGGTTTAAAATTTCAGCTCCTACGGCCTTATACTTTCGGAGATACATCCTGTGCAAGATAAGGTTCTGGAATCATCCTGAATTGAGTCATTGCAGAATTTTCTCTATAAACAATTTTCTATAACGTTTCAGACCCTGAAATCTGGAGGCTATTCACACAAATTAGTAAGGTATATGTGGTAAAAATTTCAGCTTCCGGGTCATCTTACATTTGTAGATACACCCTGTGGAAGATAGGGTATCTGACTAGTCTCAAGAAGATGTTACAGGTAAAACAATCATAACTTCTTCCTAGAGTATCCAAATTGAGTGGGACTGGTTTCATTGGATAGTGGATAGTTTTTAGTATTTTGAGTACGAATTTCAGAATTTTATATCAATTATTTTGTGTGGGGCACGCTATACAAGTGAGATCTCTTGGAAAGGCCAAAAATCAGCAAGTTGTAGGGAAGTTACCGTAAATTCCACTTGGCACATCCAATTTTGATCAAACCTGTGGCATTGCAGAGAAGAAATATCAGAGAACTACATAAAAGAAATTTTCATACCCAGAAGGGTCGAAACTTGGGAGATNGAAGTTTTCCACTAGGAGCGAGCTACCATCCACGAATGAGATATTGATGCTGAAATTGGAAATTGGGTACCGAATTCAGGAAACACCAAAGGGATACCAAGTAGTGGAGAACGATTGATATATATTGGTACATAAAAATGTTCGTGGGTAAGATTTTGTTGGATAGTGAGGATTAACATGATGAAATATTTAACTTCAAACATTATAGGGAGAAGGAATCTCGAAGGGACAGTGAAAACCCTAGCCCCTCATGCCTCGACCTCCTCTTGTGGACAAAGTCATCACTCCTAAGCTCTTCACACTGCACCAAGTCGACGCTACTAATCTCAGAAGATGAACCCAGAAGGGGGGGGACCCTCTTACAGGAATGTAGTTGAGAATGACCGGGAAGGAATGAGAGCTAAGAGGTCTACCTTTGAACCACCGCCCCATCTGCGGGAACAACTCTTAGCCAATGAAAATAACTTCAACAAATAAATGGAAGTGGAACCGAGAAAGTCTCATCCAAAGGCATCTCGTTGATGGGAACCAGGAAAATACATTCCCCAATTGGAAAAACCGCCCAAGTACACCATCAGCTCAACCAAGGTTGGGGAACACACCCAATTCATGAGAGAGCATGTGCTCATAGGAAAGTTTCTGGGCCTATGGCTATCCGAAAGGGACCTCATGAGATGGATCAATGACTGGTGGAAACCCAAGGGAGACTACAAAGTGCAACTCAGTTCCAAGGGGTTTTTTAGGATCATCCTCTACAATTTAGAAGATAAGGACATGATTTTTGAAAATGAGCCATACTTCTATAACTCTGGAGGGCTATTCCTCG
>JZKD02S0476262.1:4628-52137 GCA_000966675.3 Picea glauca
AGCATAATGAATTACAATGAGGCTACACATACCCTTTTCATATTACTCATGAATGTAAAAACCCTAGACATCCAAAAACCTAACTCTAGAAGGTGAAATGCCAAAAGTCATGTGGCCCTATGGGTAAGTTGGTGTAATTTGGTACCTCAACTTCCTAGGGTCATAACTTGTGCATATGACCTCTGTTTTAGGTGCATGATGGCCTATTGGAAAGGGATTTCAGAGAACTACACATTCCACCATTAGACTTGACTCTGTCTACAATTTGACTGCGACGAGTCAAAAAAAAAATATTTAGGTCCATAAAACAGCCCTGGAAGTACAACAAGATGTGCTGACATGAAAACATACAAAATAAGCTAGTTGGATTAGGTGAGAGGCCACCTGTATCCACATAGAGAATGTGTGAGGCTTCAGAAAGCCCCATAAGTGTAGAAATCACAATTATAAAGTAGTACAGAAAGATGTGCTAAATAAAAGACAGACACGAGGAGCCAGTTGGAATAGGTGGGTGGCCACCAATATCCACCTGGATCAATCCTCCCCCCTTAGGAAGCAATGGTCTCCATTGCGTTGAGTCGCCCATTAGGTGAGGAAACTTCTTTTGTATTTGGCCCTGGGTGAGCCACTTTCCTTGGTGTAGGAGTTTCCCTGCCTTGACAACCTGATAAAGATGGATTTCTTGCTGGCGAGTGCCCTTGACTTGTGTGCCCACTATCTGATCGGTGGATGCTTGTTACATACAGTCAGGGTTGAGCTCTGTTGGTGTTAGTTGTTCGACGATCTTAGAGGTGTCCAATAACAGTGGAAAATATGGTCGAAGGAGGTCCACATTGAATACTGGATGTAGACCAAGGAAGGGTGGAGTGTTGAGCTCAAAATCATTTCTACCTACAACCTTGGTGATAGTGTAAGGCCCATAATGAAGTGGGTGAAGCTTCCGATGGGGCCTGGTGAGACGCTCCTTTTGCAAATGTAACCAGACTATCGCCAACCTGAAACTGGTGTGGTACCCTATGTTTATCATAGCGTTGCTTGTACTTAGTATTAGATTTCTACAAAATCTACGGGACCTGTTGGTGGATGTGATGAATCCACTCAATGAATTTGGTGCTTTTTTCAATCGCAGACTAATCAGGGGAAGCATCTATCTATGTGGTGGCAAGAGGAAGTGCAACATCAATGGGTCCCAAGGGTTGGAATCCCAGACCCACCTGAAATGGGCTATGGACGGTGGAACTATGGAGAGCCCTATTGTAATTGTGTTGGACATATGGGAGACTCTCGTCCCATGTACGAGGATGCTTAGAATTGTACATGCGTAGGATGTGCACAATCATTTGATTGACAACCTCAGTTTGGCCATCAGTTTGTGGGTGGAAAGTAATGGATTTTGTGAGCTTGGTGTCCAACATAGACCAGAGACTTGACCAAAAGGTGTTGAGCAACTTGCGGTCTTAGTCAGAGATGATGGTCTGTGGTATCCCAAAGTGGACCCAAACTCGTTTGAACAAGAGCTTGGCAGTATCTCCCACTGTGACATTATTCTTATAAGCTATGAGGATAGCCATCTTCGAAAATCGATCAACGACCACAAACATGCAGTCATTTTCGTGCTTGGTGGACATAAAACCAGACATGTAATCCATGGAGATGGATTCCCACAGTTTCTCAGGAATAGGAAGAAGGGTGTATAAGCTTTTCTTCTTGATGGATGGCTTGGAAATGGCGCAGGCAATGTAAGATCTAATATACTTGATGACATTATGTCGAAGTTTTGGCCAATAAAAATGTTTCTAAAGTACGACCATAGTTTTCTCTACGCCAAAATGTCCTACCACCCGACTATAGTGGGCTTCCCAAATCATCTTTGCACGCTCGCTTGTAGGAACATAGAGATGGCCTAGGTGGCATAAGATTCCATCCTAAATGTGAAATTAAGTGGCAGTGGCACCTATATCCAAGATCTGATATGTGGTGGAGAAGTTTGAATCTTGCTTGTAAAGTTAGGGCCACTCCGATGTTTCATGTCCACAAGAATGGAGCACATTGGTGAGTGCAGCCACAGGAAGCCGACTCAGGAAGTCAACGACACGATTGGAGATACATGTCTTATACTTGGTGTTGAGATGGAACTGCTGCAGGTAGGTGGACCACTTCTGATGGAGGTCGTTCTGCAATTTCCCTTATGTTTGTATGAACTGCAGAGGCTTGTGATCAGTGTGTAAGATCATCTCTTTCCCCAGAATGTAATGTTTCCATTGATGACGGGATTGTACAATGGAATACATTTCCTTGTCATAGTTGGGGTATTTCCAAAAAGTATCAGAGAGTGTCTCACTATGGTATGCCACCAGATACCCATGTTGAGTGAGAACTACGCCCACAACATAGTCAGATGCATCAGTCTCAATCTTGAATGGTTGTTGCAGATCGAGAAAGGAGAGTATTGGAGCCGAGCACAAATTATGTTTCATATCATCAAATGCGCATTGTTTCTCCTTCCCCCAAACGAACTTGGCTCTACCACCATCCTTGGTCACTTGGATGAGGGCTCATGCAATATGGGAGAATCCCAACACGAACCGTTGTTAGAAATTGGCTAGTCCCAAGAAGCTCTGAAGCTCGGTCAGTCTGGTCGGGGTTGGCCAGTCACGAATGACTTGGATCTTAGTTGGATCAACATGTACCCCATGCTCATCAACAATGTAGCCCAGGTATTGGACCATGTTCATGCCAAAAGAGCATTTTTCCAAGTTGGCATAAAGCTTGTGTTGCCGCACAGTGCTCAAAACCTGTTGAATATGTCGCATGTGCTCCTCCCACGTTCTGTTGAAGATGAGGATGTCATCCAAATATACTACCATAAAGGAGTTGGTGAAGGGTCTCAATACATCGTCCATCAACCTCATGAGAGTGGCGGGTGCATTGGTTAAGCCAAAGTGCATGACTAGCCATTCATAGAGGCCTTCTTTAGACTTGAAGATCGTCTTCCAAACATAAGTTGGTTCGGTGGGAACCTGGTGGTAGCCAAACTTCAGGTCAATCTTGCTGAAGAAATTCCCCCCCTTGAGTTGGTCAAGAAAGTCATCAATCTTGGGAATGGGGTAGCGGTTCCTGACTGTGATTTTGTTTAAGGCTTTGTAATCAATGCAGAGTCGCCAAGTCACATCCTTCTTATGCACCAATACAATCGTGCTTCTGAAAGGGGAGGATTTGGGTCTGATGTGCCCCTTTTGAAGAAGCTCTTGGATCTGATGCATGATTTCGTCATTCTCCATAAGCGAGCGTCGATAGACTGGTCCATTAGGTAGAGGTGCGTCGAGGGTCAGATCAATTGGATGCTTGAATTGGCAGTGTGTCGGTACTCCTGTAAGTGAGGCGAATATATCTCTGTATTCTTCCACGATCCCGTCCACTTGCTTCTACTACAAAGAGAGGCATTGTGTAGAAGCCACAGATGTGGCGATGACCTTTTTCTTACTATGAGCATGAATAAAAAATAATACGAACTTCCCAGTCTGTGAAATTCCCTTGCTGCATTTCTTAGCAGAGATTAAAGAAATAGCAGTAGGCGGTGCCACCTCTAGGATCCTGTACAATTGTATACCCAAAGTAATAATAACACTATGGGGTCTAGACTCATAGACAACATGACGCTTCCACAAATATGGTTGTCCTAAAACAACATCACAAACTTCAAGGGGAACAATATCACACAGTACCTCATCTTTGAAGGGCTTGATGTTGTAGGGAAGACGACACTTTTGGCTGACACAAAGATATATTCCTTGACGAAGCCAGCTGATGGTGTAGGGTTGCGGGTGCGGTGTCATTGGCAGGTTCAGCCGCTTGAAAACCTCTGCTGATATCAGGTTCTTCTGACTACTGATGACGACAATCAAATGAATCAGAGCCCCCTTGACCCACATCTATGAGTCAAATAGGTTTTCCCCTTCCTTTGTCTCTTCTTGTTTGCTTGGTTGGACTTTGGTGGTAGTGACCATGGCACTGGGTTCAACATCAATAATCTGCTTCTCTCCTTCAGGATTTGACTCAGAATCAAAATCTGCCTCTGACTCGGAAGCCTTCATCTCAGCCATGAGGGACTGCTTAAAGCGACATTCGTTAGTGTTGTGCCAAGGACTTTTATGGTACTCACACCATTTTCCCATGTCCTTCTTCGTCTTGTCATTGCCCTTCTTGTGTTGTGTCTTGGCTGGATTTTCCTAAGGGAGACCATCTCAACTTGGTCCCTTGCTGTGTGGGTTGGGGTTTCCTTTTCCCTGCTTCGGCTGTGAGGGGTTTGTAGATCTAAACTCTCACCGTTTTTGCTTAAATTTCTACTCGATCTTGATGGCGTATCTATAAGTCGTTCCCAATGAGGTGATATCCAGGAACTCCATTTATATTTGAATTTATCTATGAAAACAATTGTGGTATTTGAGCACCAGATGACGCTCATAATTTTTTATACCCAATTTGGTGTGTAGGGTATGGAAAATATTGGTGAAGTTTGGTACTGTCTGGTCCCTTTATTGATGTAGGGTAGTCCATCTGGTGTACTGGTCCTCGTAGCTTCCAACATGGTAGTATTTTTATTTAATGGCGTCCCGGAAGGAGTCCCATGTAGGGGCCACCACAAAAATTGCAAATCCATCCATGACCCTTTGCTTAGAGTAAGTATCCCACCAATCTTTAACTTGGGGAACGAACTTGAGGAGTGAAAAAGTGATCTTTTCCCCATTGAAAAAATTATTGACCAGAAATTATCCTTCGATCATATTCAACCATTTATCTACAACATTCGCATCTATCATTCCTTCAAATAATGGAATATCAAAATTTACTTGTACCTTGAAGGGGGTTTCATGGCCGCTTGATGAAGATGCTTCTCCCATGGGCAATCGTTGAAGGATCTGCACAAAGTTATCCATCATTTCATTCCTTTGTCGCGTGAGGGATTACTCAAGAAACATTTTAATAGGATCTCCTGCTCCATCATCTTTATTTTCGTCTCCCATGGGTTGTTTTTAGGCTTAGTGCGACCGATCTGGTAATGGCTCGATTGGTTCGAGTCCCAATTTGTTGTACCTAAACCTTTTCGAGGAGATGCACGAAGAAAAATAAATGAAGAGAAGAAAGCTTTGATACCACTGATCTAGATTTAGGAGCAGAACAAATTGATTAACAGACTGAATACAATAAACACAGAGATAGGAAGAATAACACAAATATCCAGTGAACAATATCTTCTATTAAATAATGAAATAGGCTAAAACTGTAAAACTGTAGAATTGAAACTTGTTTGAATGGTGGTAACTATCTCTGAGAAGAGATGTGGCTGCTGCACACATCCATCTAAGAAGAATGGATTACAATGAGGCTCCAGAGGCCCTTTTCATATTACTCATGAATTCCAAAACCCTAGACATCCAAAAACCTAACCCTAGAAGGTGAAACACCAAAATTCATGTAGGCCCTATGGGTAAGTTGGTGTAATTTGGTACCTCAAATTCCTAGGGTCATAAATTTTGAATACAACCTTCATTTTAGACATGTGATAGCCCGTTGGAAAGGTATTTTAGAGAGCTACACATTCCTTCGTCAAAGTCTAACCCCATCTATAGCCTGACTGTGGCAAGTCAAGAAAACAACGTTTAGGGCCCCAAAACAACCCTGGAAGTACAACAAGATGTGCTGACATAAAAACATACAAAATAAGCTAGTTGGATTAGGCGAGAGGCCACTCGTATCCACTTGGAGAATGTTTGAGGCTTCAGACATCCCTAGAAGTGTAGAACTCACAATTATAAAGTAGTACAGAAAGACGTGATGAATAAAAAACTGACACGAGGAGCTAGTTGGAATAGGTGGGTGGCCCCCAATATCCACCTGGATCAAGTTCTTAGAAGACACCTTTACTTATTCAACACCCAAGTTAAGGGGTTTTGTATGAATTCATAAGGCAAGTTTCTTTGAAATAAAAGTGCCTCAACCCATGTTTGTWTGAGGACAATTGGTTTCATTGCACCATAATACTTTGGTTTTCATCTCTAAAACRTATTAAGATCATATTATGTATAATTTGTAAATTTGCATGGTTACAATGATGGGAGTTGAKCTATGCCAGCTTAAGGGTATGAAACATATTGCTCCATCRGGGTATCGAACTTTCATTTGTATTAAGCCAAATCAATGAATAAAAGTATTTCACTTCRTTCCTTCCCTTCCTTCCTTCCATCCTTCCAAGATGCAGGGGTTTGGCTATAGTTCCTCAATCAAKCAAGCTATTTCCTCCYTCCATTCGAKCAAAAATGTCCATTCAATMTAGCAAAGCTAGTCATTGAAGCAAGAAGACCAACCATCTCATCCATCCYATCCATCTYGATAAGAYAAGTCTAGTGCAATAGCTAGCTACAAAGCATGAATTAGGTGAGTRGTATAGGGAAAMATGTCTAGMTTTTAAKGTGGGCAAGGAAACACTTYAGTAATGGGTAAGGGTAAGGTGATCGTATCATGCATGYCATCCCTCTCATGCCAGGAGGTTTTCTAGGTGTACCTCCCTGAGATTCATTCATCAAGTGGTGCTAACAGTTCTAGGTCGTATAGTGGGTAGGTGGGTGCCCCGATTAGCAGGTCCTAACAATGAAGAAGGCTCTTCCTAGCTGGTGGGTTCAAATTGATGAATCGGTATTGGCAAGGTTCCTTCTTAAATCCAAGTTTTCGTGGTACCCAGAAGTTATAGGATGAAGGAAGTAAATCAAGTCAAGGGTAAGGTTGTATCATGCCATGCCATCCCATCCCATCCTAGGTCTATACTTGGTCCCTCCTAAGGGATTGAATTCTTAAGTAGTCTAGCCAGGGCTACAGGTCTAGGTCTATAAGTGGGCAGGTAGTTAGGAAACACTTCAGTAATGGGTAAGGGTAAGGTTTTTTCATGCATGCTATGTCATCCTAGGTCTATAGTTGTACCTCCTAATATTCATTCAGTATAGGTAGAAGCAGGTTCTATTTCTTCTGGTGGGTAGCAAGAACGAAGTGAAAGGCAGGTTCTAACTGATGAATTGTATTGTTGTCTCCTCTCCTTAGTAGGACCAGAAGTTAATACTTGGTACCTAGAAGATCCTATACCAATTTCATAAGGTAAAGGGAGGGGGTAGTAGGGTAAGGGTGAATATATCCTAGTGGTACTCCTTGATTCCTAGCTTCAACAATCGGTTCTAAGTAAGGTTGTTGTTTCATGTCGTCCTTCCTAATAAGATATAAGTCTATAGTAGTCCCCATTGAACCACTCCACTAAGTGATTAATTAAGAAAGCGATATAGGGCTAAAAGCTCTAGGTATTGAGGTGGGTATGTTGTTTGGAAAGAAAGGGAAGGTAGGGGTTTCTCTTCTCTTAATAGTGGCCTCCCTCAAAAGCTCTTATGGGCTTCAACAATGGGAATAAGTCCATCTCCTCTCGTATGGTAAAGGAAGTAAGTGAGTAAGGTGAAGGAAGTAAGTGAGTAAGTAAGTAAATAAGGGTAAGGTTCTTAAATAGGTGATTATGTTTATAAAGGATAATAAAGTCAAATATTCTAAACGAATAACCAAACTGAAATTTATGCATCATCTAAATGGCCATAAGACAATATCATGATTAGTAATGATGTTGAGTGAAGTGGTGCGAGGAGGAGTCTTGTACTTTTTACAAATCGTTGCAGATGACATTCATTAAGTTTGGCAACTCACAACACTTATCACTTGTACAGGTATTGCAAGAACATACAAGGAAGAATAATGAGGATTCTTGTCGAGCAATAATATTTTAAGAAACCTTGGCTTGAGGTGCCAATATTATTCTATAGAATTTGCCTAGTCACCTAGAGGAGACGTGACGAAATTTATCCGTGTTCAAATGGAACACCGGGTTGTTCAGAGGTTTAATGTTAACAAACAAATATACAAGATGCACATTTTTTTTTATATAGTTTGCATTAATTACATAGCAGTCTATGAAAGGTGTGGTGCAAGTGATGAAGTTTATGAGTCAACATAATGTCAAAGATTTGTTTTTAAAAGTAGGTTGGAAAATATGCACAACTTGGTATCAAAATTAACATGAATTCAAAACCCATATATTTTTTATTTAAGTTTTTTTTTTTTTTTTTTTAATTATTTTTTTTCAACTAAAGTTCTTTTAAAAAAATGCTATACATTTTAACAAGATCATATTTGGAGCAAAGTCAAGTCTTTTGGATTACAAGATCATATTTGGAGCAAAGTCAAGTCTTTTGGATTAGTTTGTGATAAAAAAGTTTTAAAAAATGTTTAATGAGTTTGATATCTTATACTTTGAAATGTAAATATTTAAATTATCAATATTTTATAATGAAATTATTAATATCTCACACTATTATAATATAAAGACAATTTTCATAATTTAAAAGATTAAAAAGTTGAAATATACTTTATAGAATCAATTTAAAACAATATAACCAAAACATTTATAAATTTAAAATTAAGATATAATTAAACTAATTCTAAATCTTTTTCCATAGAAGCATTAAGGAAAGACTTCATGTAACATCATAAAAAAAATATTAATTTACATTTGTAAAAGCCTAATTTGATTAATTGTGTATCATAGTTATTATTATTATTATTATTTAAATTTAATTAATTATTAAAATATATTAAATGAGATTTTTATTATTTTATTATTAAAAGGTGGGTGAAGTAATGAATGGGGGATAAGGTTATTGGGAATTAATGGGGGGATAAGGTTGTTGGGAAATTAATGAGGAGGATTTGAGAGAGGAGGATAAGGAGGAGATGAGGGGACTTGGAGAGGGTCTCATTCTGCATTGGAAATTTCTGCAAGAGTTGAAGGGGGAGGAGGAAAATTGGGAGAACATATCATTTTGGAAACTCTCACAGGGCACTATTGTTGTTGGGAATTTTGGGCTCGGGGGGCAGGAAACTGCAAAGATTCTTGGAGATAGGGAGTCAGAGAGGTTGTTCCTAGTTCGCTGGGAGGTTAATATTTAGTTTGGGAAGTTGGGACAGATCATCAACAACTAGGAAAGGGGATAAATCAACTAAGCTACAGGTTGAGGTAGATGCTTTATGCATTTTACTAGTGATACGTTATCATTATATTGTTGTTGATTATTATGTTGTTATTATGTTCTTAGTATGTTGTTATGATGTTAATATGTTGTTTTTATTATGTTGTTAGTATGTTGCTATGTTGTTAGTATGCTATTTGTTGAGGAAAAGCTATGAAATGATCTTACTCAAGCATTTTCAGATTCTTCTTGGCTAAAGAAAATATATGGGAATCTCACCCTATGTTTATAGACAACAAAAATAACATCCTAACTCACAAGTATTAATTACCAATGCTTAGGCTAGTCTTTTATCAATAAAAGCTTGCTGAAAATTTATTTTTTATGTATTTTTTTGAATATAACAGTTGTTGAAATAAATGTAAAGACAAAAGTAAAGACACCAAGATGATAATCAAGACATATGAGATATAAAGCAATCCTTTATTTCATTCCAATTCACCAAAGAGTCATTTTATTTACAAAATCTCATATAGAAAGTTTGGACCAAAGTCAAACTTAGACATCCCCGAAGGAACATACAAAATAACCTCTGACAGAAAACCAAAACTGAACTCTAAAAGTTGGATTAGCTTGCCATAGATTGTTGTCCACTTGACTCTGCACAATAGCCTTTGTCAGTCATGAAAACTAATTCACAAACAGACAAGTCTACACATAATATCAAAGATTGATCAACACCTTTGAAAAACAAGTTTCTAAATGATGCAATTCAACCCTGAATATTGTTTTCTACAATAAGACCCTGCTATCATAAAAGAGAATTAGGCTTGTGATGAATAAATGAATGAATGAAAACTGAACTATCTCAACATAAACTCAAAGAGAAAACCTTAGTATGCTTCTGCTTCTATCCCTCCTCTTGTTCCTCCCTTTCCTTTTGTCTTTAAGCAATGCGAAATTGGTTGAGGTAGTTGAACCACTTCATTAGTTAACTTAACTAAAGACTCAACCAACTTTTTAGTTAAGGGGGGAAAGTAATAATCATAATAAGGGTTATAAATAAATAATAACTAGTAGGTGGGACCCGTTGTGACTCCCTTTATCTCATAACAATCATAACATAACTAGTTAGTTAAGCAAAACACACCTCCTTGTGACTCCCATAAACATCTTCACATTTGACAATTTAGCTCATGATATTTGAATTTATTTTCAAAAATATTGGTCATATATCCAAAATAAAACATGTTGTCCAAAAATTTCTAAAGTCAACTGTCATCAACAATAGATAAAATAAAAACTCAAAAGCCATATTTCCCACTCTGGGATGCAATCGTTCCTTGATTGTTGTTGTCACCTTTCGATTTTCCTAAATTTCCCTTTGGCTGCGCTGAGCCTTTAGGCATAATTTCACTGATCACGTGAGAACAATCATCACTCAAATGCATCAGGGAAGAAACACATTTGTCAGAGCCATTGGAGGGTGAGAAAGGGGTGGTAGTGGATTTTCCTTTTTCAAGGGCATGGTGGGCCTCTATTTTCAACCTTTTTCTAGCATGAGAGGACTGCACTGGTGAGTGTGGGGAAGCTTGGAAAATGGGGTTAATAGGCGGAGGAGAATGTAGGGATAAATTAGGCCACCCACGATGTTGGTAGACTGTCGGGTGGACAATCTCTTGCCATCCATCATTTTTTGGAACCTCGGATTGCACTGAGACATGAGGAGGCACAAAGATACCAGGGGTTTGCGAGACTTGGAAAGGATCCCTTTCAGGCCTATGTTGGACCACTCCTTTCCCAATCCAATTGAAAAATATGGCCTGAAACAACTGGCCAAGCTCTTGTGAGTCAACATCAAAATGTATGGAGAACCTTGTCCTTCTTGGACCTCTATTCCAATTACCGCTCCCTCGGTTTCCTCGGCCATGGCTACCTCGGCTGAAAAAACTCATTCATGCATGTATGATTGATTAGTGAATAGTATTTTAAATAACCATACATGACAACTCTTTAAAAATATGAAATAGATTTGGCTCAGCAATGTATCAAAATCATGCAATCCAATCCATACAAATTGTTTATCTGTTTATCAATGAGAAAATGGTGAATAAAGGTTCTTGGGATATGTGAGGGGTTTGTATTGAGAGAAACATGATATGATGAGGGGGGGGGGCAAGGGGGAATACGGTTACTACTCAAAGACAACAACAATCCAATGAAAATCAAAGAAAACATCATTGTAATTCAACCAAGACACTGCTACTGCCAACTGCTTCAACACAACATTTTTCTTGACTGCAATCAATTTTAGAACAAGGAGTGAAAAATGAATGTGGGAAGGCGATGGGGTTGTAATTAGCGAAAAGATAAATAATGGTGGGGAATGAGAGTGGGTATTGTTCATAAAATTAATTAAGTAATCCATATAACCATTCTGAAAAAGGAAATACACCAACCAAATGACCATTATGATCCAATAACAACTCTGTGTATTAACTAGTTCATTGTTCATAACCAAATATTAACTAGGAAATACAACAAGATGTAGGGGAGATCTATTTTCTCCCATTTATCCATAAGCAATTTCCAAATAAATACACAGTCAATTATTTTCACTTTGCTCATAAAATGCAGGCATAAAAATCATGCTCAATTATGTCTTTACATTTGTTTAATAATTAAACTGCAATGTGGCCATACTATCACAAAACTCATGCCTGTCATTGTTTTAGAATGCATGACATTCACTTAACATACCCAATGGAAAGTCAACATAATGATCCATATTCATCTTGCGAGATCCTGGCTTGTCATTTGAGCACTCAGATAACCAATCACCATTTCAATTCACACTATACTGGGAAATATATAATCATTCGACAAAATGCGATTTCAATCTTGTGACTGTACAGATCCCATTTTTCTTTGACTCTAAACATTTAAAATGTTGGGCTATTCATCCATCACAATGAGGCAGCAACAACATACCTGACTTCATAATACAAATAATTGAATTGCAACAAGCTATATCTGAGTGTGCAACCCAAAAATATCCATATCATACAAAGTGGGAAGCCCTACCTCAAACACCACAATGAAACATTCCCATTTGATAATTCTAAACACACAGTCACAATATCATTAACTCAACCCATCGTATCGAGTTATCAATCTAATATAGTATTGCTCAAATTAATCCAACTGCAATCAAAACCATGTTGTGTAAAACTCGAGCTCATCCTTGATGACACAACCAAATAAACATAACACATACAGTGGATGGAATTTCCATAGTCATCTTGTTTGCAATAACCATTTGGCCAAAAAAACTCATAGTCACAGTGACCATTCATTCGTGGTGTAGGAACACCACACATACAAATGCATTACACTCAAACATCAATAAACAATTGTAACTAGTGTCGAGCTTAACATCCCAATAATGTTCAATGCAAAAGATAGTGATTGTGTATCAACCCCAATCTTCAATCAACCAATTCAATGCTAAGTCTAATTCTTGGATTGTCGTAATAATCAACAACCCAAACTGACATATTGTGGAAACCAAACATACCCACGCATCGGCATGAACATACGTTGTGACTTACTCGATTAAAAACAATATTGGGTTATCAAAACACAAGGAGAGTGATTGTGTATTTGATCTGTCCAATTAACCATGTAGGGTTATCCATTGTAATAACACATGCAGTGACTAGATACCAAAACTGACATGATTGTCACATGATCAACTGGGTGAACCTATAATCAATTCTGTCGACAATACATACCAATCAATAATAACCAATAGCAAACTTGACAGGCCACAACGGTCTTCTCTATCAACCCTCAGACTTGAGGAGTTAAGGGTTTGCTCCATGGCCAACACAGGGAGACTAGAACCGAATCTTCTCTATGGTGACAACCTCCAAGACCAACGGTGTATACACAAAGAACACCATGATTTACTTCATGGATAAGGTGACGAAACCCGTGACAGGAGGGGTTATAACCAGAGCATAAAGGCTCCATTTCATCCCTGTAACAATACTTATCACATGCATGGTATAACCCTTGTGGCTCTATAGCCAACCAACTACAATGCTAAGGTGAAAACAGGGCCAAGAAGAAGCAACATAACCCACTACGTGACCATAGTAAAAAAACAACCCAATGCCCAAGAGAACAATATGCAGTGACACAAGGTGCTTCCAACCATCAAACCCCATAAATCCAAATCCTGGGTATGGTGATACGAAATGCAGGAAGACAACCAGCCACTCAAGACCAAACAAAAACCCTCCAAATAAAACCAACAAGGATGACAGAGAGCCTTATGGATGCTAACATTTAGAACGAAGAATAACATTGTGACTTCAAAACATTTTTGCATAACTGACATCGATTTATTCCAAAGAAAATCACAATTTCACACAGTTTCCACACTTAAGTAAAGAACAACCCATACATTCGAGCCAATATCCATTTCATAAATAGAGATGGCTCATGGATGGAAACAAAAAGACATACATGTGATAAAAACACCTTAAAACGTGAGTTGGCCAAGCAGTTCCTCCCTGTTAGGAAGTCAGAGCATAACCACAACAACAAGGTTGAACAATAGCTCGATTAGGGTGGAGTCCAATGGGAGGAGTAAAGGTGGCATGTAGTAAATTCACGTCGCCTCCACCCTCTAGTCATTTAATTCATCAGTACATGCCAGCCACTTATCTATTAACTCAATTAATTAAACCATATATCGAAACCATTAACCATTAATACCAACAGAGCAATCCATATCAACTTATTCCATAACATAATCACCATGCATATTGTAGTGTTCCCAAGGCCGAGCCCCATTGTAAACCATGTTTGGAAAGTAATTGTAATCATGTTTTATAGGCTGGTGAGCCAATTTTTCATAAGCTGGAGGCTTATGTGTTGTTAGGCCATGGAGCCTGAGTATTGAAGGCCAGGAGCCTGCTGTTGTATATGTAATCATGCATAACACTTAATAAAATATAAACACCACCAGGTGCAGACCGACCATGATGAATGAGTGAAGGGGGACTGAGAATCCACAGAGTGGGCAAGGAATTAGGGGCTGGAAGGTGGGAAAGGGGCTAAGTGTTGAGCCTAGGGGCTAAGCCTAGGGGGGCTTAAGCGTGGGAATAATATTTTAATATTATTCCAAAAGATATGTGCATCATATGTTTTTATCCTAAGTCCTTTTGGAAGGACGCATGATTTCCAAAGTGGAGGGAGGAACGCGTGCTGGTGGATCACATGCAGTTCCATGGGTGACAAGTGTCAACCCTGGTGCATGCGAATAAAACGGCCAGGGTGAGCCGTGAGAAGGCCTGATTCCCATTCCACCAGATTGTCTGAATGTGTACGGAACTCTGAGCAGTATGACTAACCCGACTCCTGGAGAGAACCTTGGGGGGGGAGACCCTGTGACTCGAATGTCTATGTCTGATTCTAAGAATCTCGTTCGTGTAACCCCAACCTACGAGAAGCCTGTGTTTAATTCGGGGAAGAGTCTTTGCTTGTTCGGAAAAGCTGAGCGAGCCTATGCGAGCATTCCTTGTTCTGAAGCCGTGACTGTGAAGCCATCCTGTGATTGTCGAACCGGTTTTTGGAAGGCCTGTGTGTGTTTTCCCCGTGGGATTGTTGAGACTACGCAGTACTGGACTGCGTGAGGCTTGTTGGCCTGTGAGCGACTCCCTCTAGGTGAGAGAGTGCACAGGGGAAGGAGAGAACTTTTGGAAGGAACCCTATAGCTTCCATAGAGCCCGGAGACTTCCGGCCCGGTATGTTCCTATAACCCAAGGTAAGGGAGATTGGTAGTCGAGGGACTGTCCAGGTGATAGAGAAGGTGCATTCTCTTGGGGTGGAACAGGCATGTGGGGAATGAGGGTCTGTGGGCAGTGAGCATGGGAGATTCCTTGGAGAGAATCCCTTCCTTGCAGTTGTGTGTGACTGTTTTCCCTGTAACGTCAGCCTAAGTTTAGATTCCTTGCCTTGGGGTGGAGCTTAGTCCTAGCTCGGGGGTGACCCACTGCTGAGTTGATGAGCAATGTGGTCTAAGGCTAGGAGGTTCGTGGAAGGCCTGCATTTGGTTTGTGGATCCCACCATTGTTACAAGATAAGTGTCTAACTATGTTTTATCACATTTTATCATGTCTCTATTGTAAATGTTATCATGTTTTCCGCTGTGTATACGAATTAATATGGAATGCTATGGATTGTTTAATTATAGCAGTAATGATATGTTTTACTTTGAGTTAAATGTGTTTATTTGTTTAAATGCATGGGATATAGGATATCTGTATGAGCTTTGTACAAAGTGGTGTTATAGTCTTCTTTTAAGAGCGATTAAACCTTAGTAGCAGAAATTGGTGTGCTACAAATTGGTATCAGAGCGATTAAACAAAGTAGTAGAAAAGGTGCGCTACAAATTGGTATCAGAGCGATTAAATAAAATAGTAGAAAATGTACGCTACAAATTGGTATCAGAGCCCAGGTTTCGACACTGAGTCTAGATGGGCCAGTGGAGCAGTCTTTAGACCGAGAAGGCGAAGGGAAATTGGGTTTGGAAGGCCAATTTCGTACCCTAGTTTACTCCAAAATGTCAAGGAGTTACTTGACGAGTTTTAAAGCTGAGGAGGTATATCGTCGTTATGAAACCGCAGCTGGTGTGGACTATGGCCACAGGGAGATATGTCTTTACACCAATGGTGTTAGAACCTTAGGATCTGTTCGGGAGGGAAGGCGAGCCCTCGTGACCGTCGGATCTGGAAAAATGTGTGTAGGAATTAAAATTCCTTTTGAAATACACAGGAATGAGGAAATCGTGATATGCAAAATTCTGAATTGGTTGAGAACTGTCTGAGCCGTCAGATCTCGGCCGGAAAACCCATCAGCCATAGGATATGTCAGGATATGTCCGAAGGTTAAACCTTAGAGACTAGGGGATACAGCTCCGAAATAGATCTAGACCGTCCGAAAGACGGAGGACACGTGTCGTGATATTTTCCATTTCGAGAAATCGGGAATCGCAATATCGGGAGTTACGAAGGAGGTCGAGAATTTTCATGGTAAAAGTCCCGGGAATGATCTGAGCCATCCATCAGTTGGGACACGTGGGTGAGATCAGTAGCCCATCGGCATATCGGGGTTCGACATTTCGCGAATCCTGAGGACATATGTGTTTCGGCATTGGAAAGTCTGAAACCCTGATAGGAGGTATGACTGTGGTCATATAAGGGGAGGTCATGTGAACCATGAGTCTAGCCCAGAGGGATAACGGGAGTTAGAGCGCATCGAAATTTGGAAGCCCAAAACCCCGAAAGGATCAGGACTTTCCATGGTGGAAACCCCGGAGCAGTCGTGGGTCGTCCGATTTGAGATGGCCACGTGTTGAGAAATTACCCATTTCAGAAAATCGGGGATTCAGGAGTTCCGTTGAAAAAGAACTCAGACTCTCATCGTGATAAATCCCAACCATACTGTCGAGACGTTAGCATGTGGCTAAGTCCCGATGAATGGACAAGATTCCTTCGGGGAATCTCCAGGTCTTTAACGACCGTCCAATGTGAGAAAGATATGACCGTTGGATTTTTCTAGGAATGAATGTGGACACATGGATATGTACCGCATGTCAGAGGGTTGAAAAGAGAAGCGAGAGTGGTGGAACCCTAATGATGTCACCAAACGTGACGAGGATCCTTTGAAATGTGCCACGCACCACTTTGGTAAAGAGCGACAGTTGTGCTGTAGACCCGAAGAATAAGGTAAAATAGAATTTCGAAAGTCGGGGGTTGGAAAGGAGAGTTAAATGGGATTTCTCCAGTACCGAGACTCTGAAACCTTGAAACCCGAAGTTCTGAAGTCCCGAAGTGCCAAAAATGAAATCTTCGAAAACACGAAAATTGTAGTGCTGAACGAGGGCTCATAAAACCCATTGGAATCAAAATGTCTTTTGTTCTTGTTGGTATTAGTTATAAATGATGAAGATTGTTCCTGAAGGTTTAATGGTCTGATAAAATACAGTTTTATTTGCATAGTGCATGTGCAGAGTTCAACGGAGGTCAGGACCCCAGTTAACCAACGACTAAGTATGGAGTGGAGAAAGGTGCAGATTACCCCCGAAATAGAAGACGAACAGGAAGCAAAGGATGTTAACCTAGGAATCTAAGGATCGAACTCCAATGGGAATGGAAAAGAGAAGGATAAGGAAGGACACGTAATGAAAATCATTGAAGGATTGCAAAGAGAGGCCAAGGCTCACCGAGCTGACAGCCAAAATCTTATGAAAGTCAGGGATCAGCAGGGTGCACTAAACTTAAAATTTTTGAAGAGCCTGGAAAAAATAGAGAAGAAACTCGAGAAGGGAAGAGACTCAAGTACGACGGAGAGTCGCAGAACCCATGGGAGAAGAAGTAGGTCGAGGAGTGGTAGCCGACACCTTAGCCTCTCCCAAGGACATTCTAACAGGAAGACACACAGTAGTTCAAGCCCATCCCCTACCAGAAAACATCGAAAATCTGGAAAGGAGGAATTGAAGGGAGAGATGAACAAGATTAAGCCTCCAACATTCGATGGAGAACATAAGAAGGAGGAAGATGTCGAGACATGGTTTCTTGGCATGAAGAAATACTTCCAACTGAAGAATTATTCTGCCCATGCAGAAGGAAGAATTGCAATGTACCAACTGAAAGGAAAAGCATCCATGTGGTGGAATCAATTTGTGCAGGTGCAGCACATCAGAGAGAAAGAGGTCATGTGGAAGGAGTTTAAGAGGTATTTCGAGAAGAAATACCTGACTAAAAGATACTATGACAGAAAGATGAAGGAGTTCTTTGAACTCAAGTTGGGCAGTATGACCATTGATGAGTATGAACGAAATTTTCTGTAACTATTGAAGTATGTTCCATTCATCAAGGACGAAGCTGTTAAAATTCATAGGTAACCGAGTGGACTGCCACCTTCCATGAGTGACAAGATTCAATATGATGATCCTAAGACCATGGAAGAGACCATCAGAAAAGAGAAATGCTTGTATGAACAACAAGAAGAAAGGCCTATCCTTCGAAAGGTTTGGGATGATCGGAGGAAATTTAAGAAGGAACAGAGGTAGAAAGGAAGCAAGCCTTCCTTTTTTAGAAATAGTCCTTGGGGACAGTCATCTTTTAAATATCTTATGAAGGTTTAAGGGAGTGAGCAGATGCCAAGGCCTCCACCTATAGAGTGTTGGGGCTATAAAGGAAATCATAGGTACAGAGACTGCCCCCACAGAAAAGACAAAGCAAGAACTGTGCATATTGTTCAGCAAGATGAAATAGTGGAAGATATGGGTAGTAGAATTCCAAGGATCTACACAGCCCTAGACAATAAGAAAGAAGAATTTCAATCGCACATGATTGAAGTGGAAGGTACGATCAACAACCGACCACTTTTTATTTTAATTGATTCAGGGGCTAGCCATAGTTATGTAGTAGATCCTAGAGTGGTGGATAGTTTGCATCTAATGAGAAGCAAACATGAGAAGTCTTGGTTAGTGCAGTTAGCCACAGGGACCAAGAGGAAGGTCACTAAATTGGTTAAGTCCTGTTCAGTGGACATGAAAGGAATGAGCACTAAGGCTGAATTGAACATTCTGCCTTTAGGCTCATATGATTTCTTAATTGGGATGGACTGGTTGGACTAGCACCATGCCCTTCTGGATTGTCGTAACAAGAGGTTCACATGCCTGAACGAAGAGGGAAATCAGGTAACAGTCCAAGGAATTCCCATAGCCGTGGCTGTGAGGGAAATCTCAACCATGCAGCTGAAGAAATGTTACCAGAAAGGTTGTCAATTATTTGCATCTCGGGTGGAAGAAGCATCCCAAGATGTAGTATCGAATCTGGAAGACCATGAAGTACTCAAGGAGTTCAAGGATGTATTTCAAGAGGTACCTAGGCTACCTCTGAGGAGGGACATCGATTTTTCTATAAATTTGATGCCTGGAATAGATCCAGTTTTGAAAGCTCCTTATAGAATGAGTACGCCAGAGTTGAAAGAGTTGCAATTGCAGCTTGAAGAGCTACTAAAGAAAGGTTACATTTTCCCCAGTGTGTCACCATGGGGAGCCCCGGTCCTATTCATGAAGAAGAAAGATGGGACGTTGAGGCTGTGCATTGATTTTCGACAGTTGAATAAGGTCACTGTCAAGAACAAGTATCCTCTGCCAAGGATTGATGATCTTTTTGATCAGTTGAAAGATGCAAAAATATTTTCAAAAGTAGATCTCTGATCAGGATATCACCAAGTGAGAATAAAGGATGAGGACATCAGAAAGATTGCCTTTAGAACAAGGTACAGTCATTATGAGTTCACAGTGGTGCTGTTTGGACTGTCCAACGCGCCTGCTATTTTCATGTGCTTAATGAATGGAGTGTTCAGAAATTATTTGGACAAGTTTGTCATAGTCTTCCTGGACGATATCTTGGTGTATTCCAAGACAGAGGAAGAGCATGAGAAACACCTAAGAATGGTGCTGCAGGTGTTGAGAGAACACCAACTGTACGCAAAACTGAGCAAGTGTTCATTTTACCAAAGGCAGATCCATTACTTGTGACATATAATATCTGAAGAAGGGATCGTTGTGGATCTTGAAAAGGTACAGGCCATTCAAGAATGGCTAGTGCCAAGGAATGTGGCAGAAGTTAGATCTTTTATGGGTCTGGTAGGCTACTATAGGAGGTTTATAGCCGGATTCTCAAAGATATCTCATTCTATCACTTCCTTACAAAGGAAGGAGAAGAAGTTCCAGTGGACTGAAGAATGTGAGAGCATATTCCAGAGATTGAAGCAACTGCTAACCAGTGCTCTAATCCTGAAGATTGAAAATCTAAATAAGGATTACATAGTGTGCACAGATGCATGTAAGGAGGGGCTAGGAGGAGTTCTCAGCCAAGAGGGATTTGTACTTTGTTATGAATCCCGAAAGTTGAAGGAACATGGGAAGAATTATGCCACTCACGATTTAGAGCTGGCGGCAATCGTCCATGCCTTGAGGAAATGGAGACATTACTTCATGGGCAAGAGATTTGAGTTGAGAACAGACCATAACGGTCTAAAGTATTTATTTGATCAGGCGACTTTAAATGCGAGTCAAATCAGATGGCTGGAGTTTCTGTGCGAATATGACTTTGATATCAAGCATATCAAAGGGAAAGAAAATAAGGTGGCTGATGCACTTAGCATAAAAGTGCACGAATTACATGCTACAACCATTAGCATGTACCAGACTGAGATGAAAGACAAAATTTTGGAAGCTGCAAATGTTGATTTGCAGTAATAAATCTTATAGCAAAGCTACAACAGCATGAGAGACCACAGACCAAGGAAAGTTACACCTTGGGAACTAATGTTTTACTTCTGTATAAAAATAGAGTGTATGTACCTAATGTTCGATAATTGAAGCTTGCAATTCTAAAGGAGATGCATAACGTGGCTTATGTTGGACATCCTGCATATCAGAAGACTGTGGCAGTAGTCAAAAGTCATTATTTTTGGCCAGGTTTGAAGAAATAAATCGTTGAATACATCGCCAGATGTATGGATTGCCAAAAGGTTAAGGAAAAGCATAGGCACCCAACAGGGTTGCTGCAGCCTTTACCTATTCCTGAATGGAAATGAGACGTGGTAACAATGGATTTTATCACCAGACTACCTAGAACAAGCAAGCAACATGATTCAATCATGGTGGTAGTGGACAAGCTTACTAAAGCTGCCCATTTTATTCCACTGAAAACCACCCACAGAGCAACAGATGTTGTTGATATCTTCTTAAAAGAAGTTGCACGCTTGCATGGAATTCCTAAGACAATTGTGTCTGATAGGGACCCGAAATTCACTTTGAATTTATGGAAAGGATTGTTCAAAGGATTCAGAACGAATCTGAACTTTAGCACAACATATCATCCCGAGTCTGATGAACAGACAGAGAGAGTAAACAGAGTAATAGAAGACATGCTGAGAATGTATGTGATGGATAAACCATCAAGGTGGGAAGACTACCTGCATTTGGTAGAATTCGCCTACAATAATGGGTATCTTGCATCATTTAAGATGAGACCATTCGAAGCGCTTTATGGAAGAAAGTGAAACACTCTAGTGAGTTGGGATAATCCAACTGACAAAGTAGTAGTTGGGCCTGAACTGCTCAAAGAGATGGAAGACCAAATGATAAGAATTAAACATAATTTAAAAGCTGCCCAGGACAAGCATAAAAGTTATGCTGATAGTAACAGAACCCATAGAGAATTCAAAGTGGGTGGTCATGTTTTCCTGAAAATGAAAATTAAGAGGAGTTCCCTGAGGCTGGGAAGTTGTTCCAAGTTGGTAGCAAGATTTTGTGGGCCATTTGAGATCCTGGAAAGGATTGGGCCAGTTGCATACATGCTTGCATTACCTGCTTCTATGATTGTACATAATGTGTTTCATGTTTCACTCCTTAAGAAATATGTGCCTGATGCTAATCATGTTATCGATTGGACTGTTATTCAGGTGGAACCAGAAGGTGTCCTGCAAGTGCATCCTGTGCGCATATTGGACAGGAAAAGCAAACAGCTCCGGAATCAAGCTATAGAGCTTGTAAAGGTCCAGTGGACCTGGTACAGTCCTAAGGATGTGACATGGGAGCATGAAGAGGTTATGCGGGCAGAGTACCTGCATCTTTTTGAAAATTTTGAAAGGCTTGCAGAGATAGTGTAAGTTACATTGAGGAAAGTGCAAAAATAAGGGGAGGGGGATTGTAGTGTCCCCAAGGCTAAGCCCCATTGTAAACCATGTTTGGAAAGGAATTGTAATCATGTTTTATAGGCTGGTGAGCCAAGTTTTCATAATCTGGAGGCTTATGTGTTGTTAGGCTAGGGAGCCTGAGTATTGAAGGCCAGGAGCCTGATGTTGTATATGTAATCATGCATAACACTTAAAAAAATATAAACACCACCAGGTGCAGACCGACCACGATGAATGAGTGAAGGGGGACTGAGCATCCACAAAGTGAGCAAGGAATTAGGGGCTGAAAGGTGGGAAAGTGGCTAAGTGTTGAGCCTAGGGGCTAAGCCTAGGGGGGGCTTAAGCATGGGAATAATATTTTAATATTATTCCAAAAGATATGTGCATCATATGTTTTTATCCTAAGTCCTTTTGGAAGGATGCGTGATTTTCCAAGTGGAGGGAGGAACGTGTGCTGGTGGAACGCATGCAGTTCCATGGGTGACAAGTGTCAACCCTGGTGCATGCGAATAAAATAGCTAGGGTGAGCCGTGAGAAGGCTCGATTCCCATTCCACTGGATTGTCTGAACGCGTACGAAACTCTGAGTAGTATGACTAACCCGACTCCTGGAGAGAACCTTGGGTGGGGGAGACCCTATGAATCGAATGTTTGTGTCTGATTTTGAGAAATCCCATTCGTGTAACCCCAACCTACAAGATGCCTATGTTGAATTCGGGGAAGAGTCTTTTCTTTTTCGGAAAAGCTGAGCGAGCCTATGAGAGAATTCCCTGTTTCGAAGCCATGACTATGAAGCCATCCTGTAATTGTCGAAGCAGTTTTTGGAAGGCCTGTGTCTGTTTTCCCCATGGGATTGTTGAGACTACGCAGTACTGGACTGCGTGAGGCTTGTTGGCCTGTGAGTGACTCCCTCTAGGTGAGAGAGTGCGCAGGGGAAGGAGAGAACTTCTGGAAGGAACCCTGTAGCTGCCATAGAGCCCGGAGACTTCCGGTCTAGTCTGTTCCTGTAACCCAAGGTAAGGGAGATTGGCAGCCGAGGGACTGTCCAGGTGACAGAGAAGGTGCATTCTCCTAGGGTGGAATAGGCATGTGGGGAATGAGGGTCTGTGGGCAGTGAGCGTGGGATATTCCTTGGAGAGAATCCCTTCCTTTGCGGTTGTGTGTGACTGTTTTCCCTGTAACGTCAGCCTGAGCCTAGATTCCTTGCCTTGGGGTGGAGCTTAGTCCCAGCTCGGGGGTGACCCACTGCTGAGTTGATGAGAAGTATGGTCTAAGGCTAGGAGGTTCGTGGAAGGCCTGCATTTGGTTGGTGGATCCCACCATTGTTACAAGATAAGTGTCTAACTATGTTTTATCACATTTTATCATGTCTCTACTGTAAATGTTATCATGTTTTCCACTGTGTATACAAATTAATATGGAATGCTATGGATTGTTTAATTATAGCAGTAATGATATGTTTTACTCTGAGTTAAATGTGTTTATTTGTTTAAATGCATGGGATATAGGATATATGTATGAGATTTGTACAAAGTGGTGTTATAGTCTTCTTTTAAGAGCGATTAAACCTTAGTAGCATAAATGGGTGTGCTACAAATTGGGATCAGAGCAATTAAACAAAGTAGTAGAAAAGGTGCGCTTCAAATTGGTATTAGAGCGATTAAACAAAGTAGTAGAAAAGGTGTGCTACACATATCAACTATATAGCTAAAAAAATTGCATAGCTATTAACTTAGTAGCTAGGATAACAACAATCCATTAAAAATCGATGCATGTAGTATAGTATATAGCATGGTTTAGTTTCTTCCCTTTGCTTTTATATTGCCTTTTGCCTTTTTCCAATTGCTTGTATATGTTATTTCTAACATGTTTATTATGCAGGTATCCTAGTAATAGATCCCAATAACAGATAGTAGTGATAACAAGGATACCATAGGATGTTGTAAAATAAACCTCGACTCTAGAGCAGCATAAAAACACAGAACATGCCTTCTCAATCACCAATAAATCAAGATTATATCTCCATGTAAGAATTTTCGAGTAGTAGCACAACATCAAATAAGAACCATACTTGATCTCCAATCTACAAGGGTGTCCCACCTACTAGTGTTATTTAGCTTTTATAATAATAGGCTTTAGCAACACTTTGCAGGCAAAACTTCTTTGCGATTTTAATCGTCAACAAATTGGCAACTCCATAGGGAAACTTGTTTTCAACATGTTTAGAACTCAGAACTCATGGTTTCGCAGACCAAGAACAATAGGTCAAGAAGATATAACCAGGAAGATTATGAAGCAAGGGGAAGTGAGCAGATTTAATGGAAAGATGACCGGGAATTTGGGAATAATTCATGAAAAGTGTTAAGTATGAGGGATTTTTACCACTGTAGGCATAATCATTCGACCAGAATTTGCTCTTAATTTCAAAGAGACAATTTTTTAGTCTTGCTCTTGAAATATCAATGGATGAAGAAATGGCAAGAAGAAGTGGGAGATAACCAATTCTTTAAAAGACATTAGTGGAAATATATAACAATTTCAAGGGTCCTTCAGAGAAGACATCATAACAGTTGTGTAAGCTTGATTGTTATTAACTAACAATATTTTGCAGGAGTGTCACTGTGGAAGAATTGATTCAAAATCCTATCTTGACCAAATTAAATAAAAGATGATAGGAAACAAAATTCATGATAGAAATAAAAAATGCAGAAATTAAAACAGTAGTAATAAAAGAAAAAAATGAAGAAGCAACAAGAACAATTTTAACCCAGAAAGAAGAAGTCAAACTACTGTAAAGAAGAAAAGAGAAGCACAAAAAATGAAAGAAAAGCTAAGCTACTAGTATACAAAAAATCTAGACAACATTAGAACCTTTCACGTTGGTCCCTCACAATATTTCAGGCGAGGACTGTTAGTGTTTTAGGAAAACCATTTCTTCTGTAAACACCTTAGAATGTAAGAGTTAGTATCTAAGACAAAATCAGTGTTGAAGGGACCTAGAAACAACACTTGGAACTCTAATGTAATTATCATCCCTTTGACACACACAACTAGATCATTAAGATAGAGATGGAGACTAACCAATTCATCGAGAATCACGTGCATAGGTTTTTTAAAGGCAGTACTTGTATCAAGTAAGACAAAAAAAAAGATTTTATAAGACATAGTACCGTAATTAGTGATAAAAGTGGTTTTGTGAACATTTTCCCCTTTTACCTTAATTTTATTGTAACCCAGAAAATTGTCAAGTAAGGGCCTTAACTGTGACTCTACAACCTACTGCAGAATTAATTTCATATTGAGGGGAGGAAAATAATTTCACATAATAGCTTGACTGAAAGTGCAAAGATGAATGTAGGTTCTAATATGATTAGTGGTCTTCGAAGCAGTTACCCAATTTTGAACCCACTCAGAGTGGGCTGGGAAAATGATCCCAGCCTTTAAGAAAATTCTCAACTCCCTTTGAACAATTGCATTAAGTGCAGAGTTAACAAGTCTTTGTTTCCACATAGATGGTTTCATAGTATGTTGAATAAGACCTAGATCAAAACCATGAAGATCCTCATAAGGTCAAGCAGAAACCTGTTGAAATCCACCAAGTAGCTTGGCAAACTTCATTAGTTCTTTATCATAACATTGGGTACTTATGTTATCGTTTATTGAAGATTTGAATGGCCCAATGTTCAATGAGATGGTTTCTCCCACCATCATTTGTAAATCCTCTTCTTTCTATTTTTATTTATTTCCCACATCACTCGATGAAAATGAACTCTCAAGAGGAGTCAAGCCCTCAGGAAACTTATTGTTTTCTATGGGGATAATTTCCTTTGGCTTAAGAGGTTCATCTTGAATGAGAGAACCAATGCTCTCATTTTTAGGGAGGGCCTGACAAGATTCCACATTGTCAAGGATATATGGACGATATAGAGATTGAAAAGAGCAATCAGGCCTACGAGGAAAAAGTTGTTGATTAGGAGAAGTTGCAAAGATAGCTAACTGACCATCCATTGAATTCAACTCCCTCTTAACATTAGTGATGTTGAAAGATAGAAGGTTCAAGATAAGCACCCAAACAGCTTGGGAGTATCATTCCATCAGCTTGTTGCTAGGAGAGCACATTTTACGTATCAAGTTCACAATGAGCTCAGAATCTCCAAAAAATGAAAGGTTACCACAACCAATATTAAGGGCATTTTCAATGCCTAATAATAAAGATTCGAACTTAGTGACATTGTTTGTACAAGCAAACTCTAACCTGTAATACATATTAAGAATTTTTCCTATAGGGGAAAGCAAGATAATGTCAACCCCATTACCTTCATTAGAGAGTGAACCATCAAAGTTTGTAAGCCACATATCATCATCTAAATCGATTCTTTCCAAATGAATATCATCCTCTTCATCAAAGATGGAATACACTCCTAGGTCCTCTTTGATATAGTTTACGCTAGATTGCGGAACACTCTCTATGTAGGGTGAAATTATTCCCTCTCTAAGGACTATAGTGTTCTTACCATTCCAAGGAACGGATAAATGTGTCCTATCGAGTGAGAGGTATCCACATGTCAAGTCTTTCCAATCTCTTCCCAAGATAATTGAGTAATTTCTTACAGGCATATCAATTACTTGAATGTTGAGGGTTGTCCTTATCTCAGAATGAGCGCATAAAACAAAGGTCACATCCTTAATCTCTCCTATGGTTGTTTTTTGTAGACTATTATAGGAGAGCATGCTTCTATCATTTTCATTTGTACAAGACAAGCCTAGCTCTTCCATAATAATCTTCGACATCACACTCGGGCCCGAACCGCCATCAATGAGGAAAAAATGGGAAATCTTATGCATAATCTTTACAGAAATACAAAAAGGGGTATTTTTTATAGGGTATATAAAGTTATGTACACTTACTTTATTTACAGAAGAATCCTCTTCATTTACCTCTTTGGAAAGATTGGATACAATGAAATCTTTTCCTTCCATGAATTGTTTCAGATGCATCTGTTGTTCAGGGATGACAACCATGTCTAGAAGGGTTTCATATGCTTTGATGTTGGACAACTGATTCAAGATATTATATTTATAAGAGGGGAGAGGGGGAGTGATTCCTTGATTCTCAGGAACTTTAGGAACCTGGAGAGTAGTAGCGGTTGATGATGAGCTCGGGATAGAGGAACTGCGGGGAGAATAAAATTTTCCCTTGGGAGAATAGGCTCTGTTCCTAATATTGATGACCATAACATCTTCTGGATTTGCAAAATCTAGTACATCGACAGTAGCTTCTGGACTTTTACCAAATATCTAATCTATGGCACTCTTATTTACCTCACATGTGGTTTCCTCGTGGTGTTCCTCGCAAAATTTACACTAGCTTTGGGGCAGGATAAATTTAGGTTGAAAATTATTTTCAACCAGATTTCTAAAGGGGGGTACAGAAGAGGATGAAGCTCCAAGGGTAAGAGGGGAGACAGTACCATTTTACTCAAACTCTATCATACTATTATTCATATACTATACTAGTTGTAAGAGCACGAACATGTCTATTTTTCTAACCGATTCTCCTTGGGGAAGACCAGTTCTTTCAATATGTTCTTCATACTCTGAAAAAGTACGCAAAGAGGAACCGAGATGATCAATGGATTTCTCCTCAAGCCTATGATAGGGGGAAGGAAATACATTGTAGTAATGCATGAAAGAGGCTTGGTTTTGAGAGCAGATGAGTTTGGGGATTTGATTGTATAACTTAGTGAAATGAAAGTTGAAAGACTTGATGGTCTCACCATCCTTATAGGTGACGTTATTGTTGTAACGTCCCCGGCCATCAACCCCACTGTCGAGAAATGCTACTATGTGGAATAACATTTATATAGTATGCATTTAAATGAAGTTAAATGACTTAACATAGTAAACATATAATTAATTCTAACATACAAAACTAATGGAGTTAATAGTAAATATCATTGCAATGGAATACATGATGATATTGAAAGCATCACAAACATGCATTTTAATTGAAATTAAACACATGCAAATACTTATCTTTGAAACTGTAGTAACTCCACCAACTACGTGAAAGCCTTCCACAAACCTCCCAGCCTTAGACCTCACTTCTCATCACGCTCAATAGTGGGTCACCCCCAAGTTGGGACTAAGCTCCACCCAAGGTAAGGGAATCCTAGACTAGGCTGAGGTTACAGGAAAAATGCACAGAGAAACTGGAAGGATTCTCTCTAGGAGAATTCTTACACCCACTACTCACGGACTCTTATTCCTGACATGCTTGTTCCACCTGGGAGTATAAACCTTCACAAGAACAGTCCATTGGTGCTTCACCTCCCTCTTTGGGTCTCAGCAATAGGTCAGATCAAGAATTGTCAGAGCGTCGTAACTGGTGCTGGACTCTCTCTGGGAGAAAACCACTTCCCAACAGACTCTCGCACCTGGAGAGAGTTTCTCATAGGCCTGAAAAACCTCCCTCTTCTACCATGAGCATGAAAACCTGGTTCTTCAACTAGCTTCATCCCAATTCCCACAAAGTGAGGATAACAGAAACAACAACTAGTCAATTCCACTCAGGAAACATAGAAGGTAGCAACCCAATGACAGTTTAGGTACAGACTCGACTCTACAAGAGAAGATAGGCTGGCATCACATGACACACAGGTGACATAGCTCACTTCCCGGGTTGCCACTAGTTTTCAGGGTGCGTGACAAGGAATCCACACAGAGGTCGAACACAGACTGAACAGTTTAGACAGAGGGTGTATCGACTTCTCAAGAAAACATCAAAGGCTTTGGGTTTCAGAGATGCACGAGGCATACAGAGATTAGAGGGAAATCACGGTTTTAGATAGTCGGTGACATAATGGAGGACGAACCCCCATCACGACTCAATTATTGGGTTAAATTGCAGGTGCCTAGGACGACACATGTTTCCCATGAAGCTGCATTCACTCCATCAAGTGTGTGTTCCCTTTTTTCACAGGTTGGAACAGCATGCGTTGCCTCTCCCAAAATTTAGGATAAAAACATGTTTTCCACACAGCTTTGGAATAATAATAAATTATTATTCCCAAGGACTTAAGCCCCTAAGCTTAGCCCCTCTTTCCAACCTTTCATCCCCTTTTACCTTACCCACCCTTTGGAATCTTATTCCCCCATCACTCTTTCTTTGTGGTTGATCTTCACGCAGCAATGTTTAATCTTTATTAATGTTATGCATATTACATATACAAAAACATGCTCCCAACTTTAAACACTTAGGCTCTCCGACCTAATAAACACATAAGCCTACCATCTTATCAATACTTGACTCAACAGCCTAAAAAACATGATTTACAATTCATAAACATGATTTACAATTCATAAACTTGATTACAATAGGGCTCGTCCTTGGGGATATTACAATCCCCTCCCCTTATTTTTGTACTATCCTTAATGCAACTTTCACACAACATCAACAAGATTTCCAAAATCTAAAAAAATATGTGGGTATTTTCCCCACATAGCATCCTCATGCTCCCATGTCGCGTCCTCAGGACCATACCAAGTCCATTGGACCTTTACAAGCCCTATGGATCGATTCCAGAGTTGTTTTCTTTTCCAGTCCAATATGCACATATGATGCACATGCAAGACACCTTCTTGCTCCTCCTGAATCACATTCCAATCAATTACATGATTAGCATCAGGTATATATTTCTTAAGAAATGAAACATGAAACACATTATGTATAGTCATGGATGCAGGTAATGCAAGTATATATGCAAGTGGCCCAATCCTTTCTAGGATTTCAAATGGCCCACAAAATCTAGCTTCCAACTTGGAGTAGTTTCCCGACTTCATGGAACTTCTATTGGCTTTTACTTTCAGGAAAACATGATCACCCAATTTAAACTCTCTATATGTTCTATTTTTATCATCATAACTTTTCTGACTGTCTTGCATAGCCTTTAAATTATGGTTAATTTTTAGCATTTGTTCTTCCATTTCCTTGAGCAACTCTAGCCCAACTACCGCCCTGTCAGCTGGATTATCCCATCTTACTGGATTATTTCACTTTCTTCCATAAAGTGCTTCAAATGGGGTCATTTTCAATGATGCTTGATACCCATTATTGTAGGTGAATTATACCAAGTGTAGGTATTCTTCCCATTTCAATGGTTTGTCCATCACATACATCCTTAGTATGTCTTCTATTACTCGATTGACTCGCTCTGTCTACCCATCTGACTCAGGATGATAGGTTGTACCGAATTTCATATTTGTTCTAAACCCCTTGAATAACCCTTTCTAGAAATTTGAGGTAAATTTCGAGTCTCTGTCAGACACAATTGTCTTGGGAATTCCATGCAATCGTGCCACTTCCTTCATAAAGAAGTCGAAAACATTCGTTTCCTTGTGAGTAGTCTTTAATAGAATAAAATGGGCAGCTTTCGTAAGCTTGTCCATTACCACCATGATTGAATCATGGTGCTTGCCTATTCTGGGAAATCCTGTGATGAAATCCATTGTCAATACCTCCCACTTCCACTCAGGAATGGGTAAAGGATACAACAATCCTGTTGGGTGCCTGTATTCAGCTTTAACCTTCTGGCACTCCATACATATGACGATGTATTCTGCAATCTCTTTCTTCATACCTGGACAAAAGTAATGGCTCTTGACTGATACCACAATTTTTGGATATCCAAGGTGCCCAACATAAGGCACATTGTGCATTTCATGCAAAATCATAAGTTTCAAGTCCTGGACATCAGGTATATAAATTATGTTCTTGTACATAAGTGTTCCATCAGCTTCCAATTTATAATTTTCCACGTTTTGTGGCATCTCACCTTGTTGTAGCTTTGCTACCAAATCCCTATACTGTAAATCTGCATTTGCAGCTTCCGAAATTCTTCCTTTAATATCAGTTTGGTACATGCTAATAGTTGTAGCATGTAATTCATGCACTCTCATGCCGAGTGCATCAACCACTTTGTTCTCCTTCCCTTTGATATGCTTGATATCAAATTCATACTCACAGAGAAAATCCAATCACCTACTCTCTCTAGCATTCAAGGTTGGCTGATCAAACAAATACTTTAGACCGTTATGGTCTGTCCTCAGTTCGAACCGCCTTCCCATGAGGTAATGTATCTGTTTATTTAGAGCGTGCACTATGGCTACCAACTCCAATTAATGAGTGGCATAGTTCCTTTCATTCTCTTTCAGCTTTCTGGATTCATACCAAATCACAAATCCATTCTGACTGAGGAATCCTCCCAGTCCTTCTTTGCATGCATCTGTGCACACCACAAAGTCTTCATTTAGATATGAAATCCTTAGGATTGGAGCACTGGTTAATAGTTGCTTCAATCACTAAAATCATTTCTCACAATCTTCTGTCCACTTAAACTTATTCTCCTTCCTTTGCAAGAAAGTGATAGGGTGAGCTATCCTCGAGAACCCTGTGATAAACCTTATGTAATAACCAGCTAAACCCATAAAGGATTTTACTTCCATCACATTCTTTGGCGTTGGACATTCTCCGATGGCCTCAATCTTCTTAGGATCTACAACTATCCCATTCCTCAAAATAATATGCCACAAGTAATGTATTTGCTCCTGATAAAAAGAGCACTTTCTCAACTTGGAATACAATTGGTTCTCTCTTAGCACCTACAACGACATCCTCATATGTTGTTCATGCTCTTCCTCTAACTTGGAATACACCAGAATGTCATTTAGGAAGACTATGACAAACTTGTCTAGATAGTCCCTGAATACACCATTCATCAGGCACATAAAAACAATGGGTGTGTTCGACATCCCAAATGGAACCACTATGAATACATAGTGAGCATGCCTTTCTCTAAAGAAAGTCTTGTTGATGTCTTCATCCTTTAACCATACCTGGTGATATCCCGACCTAAGATCTAACTTCAAAAATATCTTCGCATCCTTCAATTGATCGAAGAGGTCATCAATCCTCGGTAGAGGATATTTGTTCTTTATAGTTACTTTGTTCAATTGTCTGAAATTGATACACAATCTCAACGTCCCATCCTTCTTCTTCATGAATATGACCGGGGCTCCCCAAGGTGACACACTTGGGCATATATACCCCTTCCTCAGAAGCTCTTCAAGCTTCAATTGTAGCTCTTTCAGCTTTGGTGTACTCATTCTGTAAGGAGATTTTGACACTAGAGTTTCTCTAGGCATCAAGTTTATAGAGAATTCAATATCTCTCTTCGGGTGTAATCCTAGTACCTCCTAGAATACATCTTCAAAATCCTTTAGTACCACATGATCTTCAATCTTTGACACCTTATCCTTAGGTGTTTCCTCCACATGGGTTGCAAATAATTGACAACCTTTCTTGTAGCATTTCTTTAGCTGTATTGTTGAGATTACTCTGATAGCAACAACTCTGGGAATTCCTTGGACTGTTTTCCGATTTCCTTCCCCATCTAGGCAAGAGAATGCGTTGTTATGACAGTCCAAGATGGCATGGTGCTGGTCCAACCAGTCCATCCAAATTAGATAGTCATAAGAAACTAAAGGCATAACATTCAATTCATCCCTTGTGCTCAATCCATTCATGTCCACTAGACATGACTTAACTAACTCAATGAATTTCCTCTTAGTTCCTGTAACCAACTGCCCTAACCAATACTTTTCATGTTTGCTTCTCAACAATTGCAAACTTTCCACCACTCTAGGATCTATATAACTATGGCTAGCCCCTGAATCAATTAAAATAGTAAATGGTTGGTTGTTAATCATACCTTCCACTTCAATCATGTGTGACTAGAATTCAACTTTCTTGTTGTCCAGGGCTACATAGATCCTAGGCATTCTACTGCCCATGTCCTCCACTATTTCCACTTGCTGAACATTATGGACAACTCTCACTTTTCCATTTTTGTGGGGACAATCTTTGTACTTGTGGCTCCCCTGGAAGCCCCAACATTGAATGGGCATGTTCCTTGTCCTTTCTTCCCCTACGTCAGCCATTCTCTTCTCTCTAAATGATGTCTATCCTTGAGGACTATTTCTGAAAAAGGGTGGCTTAGTTCCCTTCTTCCTCTGATCCATATGGAATTTATTCTTGTCGTCCCAAGCCTTCAAGAAAGTAGGATTCCCTCTTTGTTTCTCATATAAGAATTTCTCTCTTCTTATAGTTTCTTCCATAGTCTTAGGATCATCATACTGAATCTTGTCACTAATCGAAGGTGGAAATCCACTTAGATACCAATGAATCTTGATAGTCTCATCTTTGGTGAACGGGGCATACTTTAGAAATTATAGAAACCTTTGTTCATATTCATCAATAGTCATGCTGCCCAGCTTGAGTTCAAAGAACTCTTTCATTTTTCTATCATAATATCTTTTAGTCAAGTATTTTTTCTCGAAATACCTCTTGAATTCTCTCGAAGTGATATCTTTCTCTCTAATGTGTTGTACATGCACAAGTTGATCCCACCATATGGATTTCTTTCCCTTTAGTTGATACATTTCAATTATTCCTTTTGCATGAGGGGAATAATTTTGCAGTTGGAAATATTTCCTCATGCCAAGCAACCATGTTTCAACATATTCCTCCTTCTTATGTTATCCATCAAACATAGGAGGCTTAATCTTTTTCATTTCTCCCTTCATCTCATCCACTCCAAATCTCATGTGATTTTCGGTAGGAGATGGGCTTGAACTACTGTGTGCCCCCCTCTTGGAGAGACCTTGGGAGTGATGATGGTGTCTACCAACACTCCTCGATCTTTTTCCCTCAGAATCCCGGTGACTCCCTGTTTTTCTCGAGTCTCTCTCCTTGTCCAACTTATTTTCTATTCTCTCTAGAATCTTCATAAACTTTGATTGAATTCTCCCTACTTGTCCTTAGCTTCGATAAGCTTCCTGCTATCTACTCGGTGAGTATGGGCATCTTTATGCAATCTTTCAATGATTTTCTTCATATTCCCTTCCTTATCTATCTCTTCTACATTCCCATTGGAGTTCGACCCTTCAACTCTCAAATGAACATCCATTCATTTTGCTTCATTCTCTAAACTAGAAGAATTATGTGCTTCCCCCATTTCTTTGCACTTAGTGGCAACTCTACTCGGTTCTAGCACTTGTTAAAATTCTACAAACATAGTGTGCAGACAACTGGAATTTGGCAGGCCATTATTCCTTAATAAATCCCACAACATTCATAAACAAATATGATTCAAGAAAAACATTCAGATTTCATGAATTTTCTGAGCTCTTCTCGGCTCTGTAACAATCCTTTGGGCACTAGTCCCTTCTCTCTTAGTCCCCAACCCATGTGATCGTGGGTTGGGACCACTCACCTAGATCATTACGTGTGCACTCGGTCCTTCGACCTTTGGCTTCGAAATATTTCCAAGCATAATGCAACAGTCACTCAGAGTTCCGAGTTACTGAACTCGCACAGTAGGCTGTAGCAATGATCCACGTCTACCCAGCATCCAACGACTGACACTTGCGGTGGAACCTCAAGCCTCTGAGTTCCAGGACTTTGGGACTTTGAAATATTTCACATCTGCACACCCCGAACCATTAATCTCTGAACACTCCCACGTCACCTTAGGTGACGTTATTACGTCACATCACTTAATGTTTTCCCAATTGTAGGGGCCTGCAACGGTGGTTTGGAGAAACCTGCCTTTTGTCTCGCAATTCTCCTAACACTTCCACATAACCCCTCAGTGAAACCATGATTTGGATTACAGAACCGCCTTGGAGAATTATTTTCTGTGCAACTTGGGTTCCCGCAATGTCTCCTGGCCATTGATCTTGATGTATTGTGATCAATTCCATTGTGAGTCCTCTGACCTTTAACTATGTTACGTAACTTCGGGCCCCACTAACCCTTCTCACACATTATGCCACATGGTGTAATACTACCGACATCATCTAGCTCCACAATGTCTACTCTTTCGCTTCAAAACTTCGGACTTTGGGAGTTTGTACAATGACACATCCCACTTCTCTCGACAGTCGAACTCCTAAAATTACAATATTCTCTTCTTCTTGATCCAATGGTCAAGCTCTTTTCTCCAGATCTACGGTGTAGATCTCCCTCAGGACTTCGAGGTTTCAAGTTTTGGGCATTTATGCCTCCACGCACCCCGATTCTCCCGATTTCTGAAATCCAAAGGGCTTCCAGGATAACCCTCCTATACTTTCTCTAGATCTGACGGTCGTACTGAATTTCCCTTTCGTCCAAACAAATCCTATGACTCCAACACCCCAAGTGTTGAGCACTCTCTCTCTATGGTCAAATACCACATCGGTTGCAGTTTTATTCTACCACTACTCCTCCTGAGCTTCATAACATGGCCAAGTAACCCCTTGGCACTCAGAAACATTTTGAGGTCCAAAATTAGTCCTCCAGACATAATTTCCTCTTAAAACCTTGGGTTCAAAGACCACTTATCTGACCCATCTAGGCTCAGCATTGAAAACATGGGCTCGGATACCATATTGTAACATCCCTGACCATCAAACCCACTGTCGGGCAACACTACTACACGAAATAACACTTATATAGTATGAATTTAAATGAATTTAAATGACTTAACAAAGTAAACATATAGTTACCGCTAACATACAAAATTAATGGAGTTAACAGTAAATATCATTGCAACGGAATATATGATAATATTGCAAGCATCATAGACATGCATTTTAATTGAAATTAAACACATGCATATACTTATCTTTGAAACTATAGTAACTCCTTCAACTACGTGTAGAACTTCCATGAACCTCCTAGCCTTAGAACTCGCTACTCATCACGCTCAGTAGTAGGTCCACCCCGAGTTGGGACTAAGATCCACCCAAGGCAAGGGAATCCTAGACTAGGCTAATGTTATAGGAAAAATTCACAGAGCAACCAGAATGATTCTCTCCAGGAGCCTTCTTACGCCCACTACTCACGGACTCTCATTCTCCACATGCCTGTTAGAATCAGGAGTATACACCTTCACAAGAGCAGTCCATCAATGCTTCACCTCCCTCTCTGGGTCTCGGCTATAGGCCATATCAGGAATTCTCAAATCTTTATAGCTAGTGCTAGACTCTCTCTGGGAGAAAACCACTTCCTAGTAGACTCTCTCACTTAGAGAGAGATGCTCATAGGCCTGACAACCTGCCTCTTCTACCACGAGATTGACAACCCAGTTCTTCAACCAACTTCAACCCAATTCTCGCAAAGTGAGGATAACAACAACAACAACTGTTCAATTCCACCCAGGAAACACAGAAGGTATAAACCCAAAGACATTTTAGGTACAAATTGGACTTTGCAAGAGCGGATAGGCTGGGCTTGTAGGACACATAGGTGACATGTCTCAATTCACGGGTTGCCATTGGTTTTCAGGGTGTGTGACAAGGAATCCACATAGAGGTCGAACACAGACTCAATAGTTCAGACAGAGGGTGTATTGGCTTCTCAAGAAAACATCACATGCTTCGAGTTTCAGAGTTGCGTGAGACATACATAGATCAGAAGAAATTCACAGTTTCAGATAGTCGACGGAAAAATGGAGGATGAACCCCCATCATGGATGAATTTTTGGGTTAAATTTCATCTGCCTGGTCCGACACATGTCACCCATGAATATTCATGCACTCCATCAAGTATGCGTTCCCTTTTTTCACATGTTGGAGCTACATGTGTTGCCTCTCCCAGAACTTAGGATAAAAACATGTTTGCCACACATCTTTCGAATAATAATAAATTATTATCCCAAGGACTTAAGACCCTAATCTTAGCCCCTCTTTCCAACCTTTCATCCCCTTTTTCCTTACCCACCCTGTGGATGCTTAGTCCCCCATCACTCTTTCTTCGTGGTCAGTCTGCATGCAACGATGTTTAATCTTTATTAATGTTCTGCATATTACATATACAAAAACAGGCTCCTGGCCTTTAACACTTAGGCTCTCGGGCCTAATAAACACATAAGCCTACCAACTTATCAATACTCATCTCACCAGCCTACAAAACATGACTTACAATTCATAAACATGATTTACAATTCATAAACATGATTACAACAGGGATAATCCTTGGGGATATTACAATTGTATTCCCTCAACTTCTCGGTTGGGATTTTAGATTGCCCATAATTGGATCGGAACCAATAGATTAACTCCTCCCCAGTAGACAAGATCTTAGGAGGAAGGTCAAAGAAATCGGCCGCAACCTTTCCTTCCAAGGAATTGATGAATAATCACATGCAAGTATCATTGTCATTAACCCCTATGTTATGACAAGCACTGGAAAATGCCACTAGGTGTTCGTTTGTAGTGGTAGTGTTATCTACTAAAAACCTAGGAAGATGATCTTTAAATTTAGGAAGTGGATGAGTAGCAGGTGTTAGGTTAAGAGGAGAGGAAACATGCCACGGTGTGGTTGTGGCGTCTTCTTCGAACTAAAAAAGCCCATAATTTTTAATGACTTTGGTGGGACTGGTAGTAGATTGGATAGGGATATGGTGGCTATATAAGCTACCAATCACTGATGATGATGAATATTGAGAATATGGAGAACTTCCAGTTCCATCAGAACCACCACTAGATGCCATCTTGTGGATGATAGATGAGGGAAAGAAAGATGAACTGGATGAATCGGATAAATTCCTCCTTAGAGCACTTTGTTGGGTAGACAACACAACACTTCTTCTTCCTATTTCAACAATAAGATTGATTTCATGTGACAAGCCTCTTCTTCTTTTAGAAGCATGAGAGTCTAAGGACATGAAAGAAAGGCCAAAACTTGAAGAAACAAAAGGGTTACTACTGATTTATAGGCTGTCTACGTCTAGCTTCCAATTGTTCTTGAGCACTAATATCTCGTTCAATTGTTGCCTGAGAATGGTTTAGCTCAACACAGGTATTGGCACTGTTTAAGATGGTATTAAATAGATTCAAAGAAATGTTGGTTTGATCTTAAAGATCGTCATCAATATTGGGCTGCCTTGCAACATGAACAACCATTAAGAAGTAAAACAATCAAAGGATCAATATCATAAAAAAAAGATGTATCGATGAAAATCAAGTATAAAATTTAACCAGAGAGATATCAAAGATCTCCCTAGTATGGTTGCCAAATAAATGTTGAGGAAAAGATGTGAAATGATCTTACTCAAGAATTTTCATATTCTTCTTGGCTAATGAAAAATAGACAGGAATCTCACCCTATGTTTATAGCCAACAAAAATAACATCCTAACTCACAAGTATTAATTACCCATGCTTAGGCTAGTGTTTTATCAATAAAAGCTTGCTGAAAATTTACTTTTTATGTAATTTTCTGAATATAACAGTTGCTGAAATAAATGTAAAGACAGAAGTAAAGACACCAAGATGATAATCAAGACAGATGAGACATAAAGCAATCCTTTATTTCATTCCAATTTACCAAAGAGTCATTTTCTTTACAAAATCTCATAAATAAATTTTGGACCAAAGTCAAACTTAGACATCCCCGATGGAACATACAAAAGGACCTTTGACAGAAAACCAAAAATGAACTCTAAAATCTAGATCATCTTGCCACAGATTGCTACCCACTCGACTGTGCACAATAGCCTTTGTCATTCATGAAAACTAATTCACAAACAAACAAGTCTACACAGACTATAAAAGATATATGATCACCTCTGAAAAACAAGTGTTTGAATGATGTAATTCAACCCTGAATATTGTTGTCTACAATAAGACCCCGTTATCATAAAAGAGAATTAGGCTTGTGATGAATAAATGAATGAATGAAAACTGAACTATCTCAACATAAACTCAAAGAGCACACCTTAGTATGCCTTTTTTTCTACCCCTCCTCGTGTTCCTCCCTTTTCTTTTGTCTTTAAGCAATTTAGAATTGGTTGAGGTAGTTGAACCACTTCATTAGTTAAGTTAACCAAAGACTCAACCAAATTTTTAGTTAAGGGAGAAAAGTCACAATCATAATAAGGGTTATAAATAAATAATAACTAGTAGGTGGGACCCCTTGCGACTCTCTTTAGCTCGTAACAATCATAAAATAACTAGTTAGTTAAACAAAACACACCTCCTTGTGACTCCCATCAACATATTCACATTTGACAATTTAGCACATGATATTTGAAATTATTTTCAAAAATATTGCTCATATATCCAAAATAAAACATGTTGTCCAAAAATTTATGAAGTCAATTGTCATCAACAATAGATCAAATAAAAACTCAAAAGCCATATTTCCCACTCTGGGATGCAATATTTCCTTGATTGTTGTTGTCACCTTTTGATTTTCCTGAAATTTTCTTTGGTTGCGGTGAGCCTTTAGGCCTAATCTCACTAATCATGTGGGAACAATCGTCCCTCAAATGCATCCAAGAAGACAAAGATTTATCAGAGCCATTGGAGGGTGAGGAAGGGGAAATAATGGATTTTCCTTTGTCAAGGGCATGGTGGGCCTTGGTTTTCAACCTTTTGATAGCATGGGAGGACTACACTGGTGAGTGTGGGGTAGCTTGGACAATGGGGTTAATAGGCAGAGGAGCAGGTAGGGATAAATTAGGTCATCCACGATGTTGGGAGAGTGTCGGGTGGAAAATCTCTTTTCATCCATCATTTTCTGGAACCTTGGGTTGAAATGAGACGTGAGGAGGCACATGGAAACTAGGGGCTTGTAGGACTTGGAAAGGAGGTCTTTCAGGCCTAGGTTGAACCACTCCTTTCCCAATCCAATTGAAAAATCCAGCCTGAAACAACTGGCCAAGCTCTTGTGAGTCAACATCAAAATGTATGGACAACCTTAGCCTTCTCAGGCCTCTGTTCTAGTTGCCTCTCCCTCAATTTCCTTGGCCATGGCTACCTCGGACGAAAAAACTCATTTATGCATGCATGATTGATTAGAAAATAGTATTTTAAATAACCATACATGACAAATCTTAAGAATATGAAATACATTTGGCTCAACAATGTATCATACTCATGCAATTTGATCCATACAAATTGTTTAATTGTTTATCAATGAGCAGGGGGTGAATAAAGGGTACTAGGATATGTGAGGGGTTTGTATTGAGCGAAACATGATATGATGAGGGGGAAAAAAATACGGTTACTGCTCACAGACAACAACAATCAACTGCAAATCAAAGAAAACATCCTTGTAATTCAACCAAGACACTGCTACTGCCAACTGCTTCAACACATAATTTTTCTTGACTGTAACCAATTTTAGAACAAGGAGTGAAAAATGAATGTGGGAAGGTGATGGGGTTGTAATTAGTGAAAAGAGAAAAAATGGTGGGGAATGAGAGTGTGTATTGTTCATAAAATTAATTAAGTAATCCATATAACCATTCTTAAAAAGGAAATACATCAACCAAATGACCATTGTGGTCCAATAAAAACTCTGTGTATTAACTATTTCACTGTTCATAACCAAATATTTACACAGTGTCAACAATCAAAACAGTATGAATTCCACAACAATTTGTAGGGAAGCTCTTTTTTTTCCCATTTATCCATAAGCAATTTCCAAATAAATACACAGTCAATTATTGTCACTTTGCTCATCAAATGCAGGCATAAAAATCATGCTCGATTCTGCCTTTACATTTGTTTAATAATTAAACTGCAATGTGTCCATAATATCACAAAACTCATGCATGCCACTGTTTTAGAATGCATGACATTCATTTAACATACCCAATGAACAGTCAACAGAATGATCCATATTCATCTTGCAAGATCCCGACTTGTCATTTGAACACCCTGATAACCAATCACCATTTCAATTCACACTATGCTAGGAGATATACAATCATTCGAAAAAATGCGATTTCAATCATGTGACTGTACAGGTCCCATTTTTATTTGACTCTAAACATTTAAAATTCTGGGCTATTCAACCACACAATGAGACAACAACATCATACCTGACTTCATAATACAAATAATCAAATTGCATCAAGCTATATCTGAGTACGCAACCCAAAAATATCCATATCATACAAAATGGGAAGCCCTTCCTCAAACAACACAATGCAACATTCCCATTTGACAATTCTAAACACACAGTCATAGTATCATTAACTCAACCCATCGTGATGTGCTATCAATATAATATAGTATTGCTCAAATTAATCAAACTGCAATCAAAACCATGTTGTGTAAAACTCAGGCTTATCCTTGATGATGCAACCAAATAACCATAACACATATAGTGGATGGAATTTCCATAGTCATCCCGGTTGCAATAACCATTTAGCCAAAAAACTCATAGTAACAGTGACCATTCATTCATGGTGTAGGAACACCACACATACAAATCCATTACGTGCGAACATCAATAAACAATTGTAACTAATGTCGAGTTTAACATCCAAATAATCTTTAGTGCAAAAGACAGTGACTGTGTATCAACCCCAATATTCAATCAACCAATTCAATGCCGAGTCTAATTCTTGGACTATCATAATAATAAACAACTTGACCTGACATGTTGTGGAAACCACACATACCCACGCATTGACGTGAAGCGACGATGTGACTTACTTGATTAAAAACAATACTGGGTTCTCAAAACACAAGGAGAGTGACTGTGTATTTCATCTGTCCAATTAACAATGCAGGGTTATCCATTATAATAACACAGGTAGTGACTAGATACAAAAGCTGACATGATTGTCACATGATCAACTGGGTGAACCTGTAATCAATTATGTCGACAATACATACCATTCAACAATAACCAATAGTAAAATCGACATGCCACGATGATCTTCTCTATCAACCCTCAGACTTGAGGAGTTAAGGGTTTTCTTCATGTCCAACATAGGGAGACTAGAGCCGACTCTTCTATATGGTGACAACCTCCAATACCAATGGTGTATACATAGAGAACAACATGATTTACTTCGTGGACAGGGTGACGAAACCCATGACAGGAGGGGTTATAACCAGAGGATCAAGGCTCCATTTCAGCCGTGTAACAATACTTAGCACACACAGGGTATAACCCTCATGGATCTCTAGCCAACCAACTACAACGTTGAGGTGAAAACATAGCCAAGAAGAATCAACATAACCCATTGTGTGACCATAGTAGCAAAAAAACCCAATGCCCAAGCGAACAATGCGCAGTGACACAAGGCCCTTCCAACCATCAAACCCCATAAAGCCAAAGCCTAGGTATGGTGATACAAAATGTAGGAAGACAACCAACCACTCAAGACCAAACAAAAACCCTCCAACGCAAACTAGCAAGGATGATAGAGAGCCTTATGGCTGCTAACATTCAAAATGAAGAATAACACTATGACTTCAAAACTTTTTTGCAGAACCAACATCGATCTATTCCAAAGAAAATCACAATTTCACATAGTTTCCACACTTAAGGAAAGCACAAACCATACATTTGAGCCAATATCCATTTCATAAATAGAGAAGGCTCATGGATGGAAAAAAAAATACATACTTGTGATCAGAACACCTTAAAACGTGAGTTGGTCGAGCGGTTCATCTCTTCCAGGAAGTCGGATCATAACCACAACAACAAGGTTGAACAATAACCTAATTAGAGTGGCGGTCAATGAGAGGAGTAAAGGTGACATGTAGTAAATGCACGTCGCCTCCACCCTCTATTCATTTAATTCATCAGTACATGCCAATCAATTATCCATTAACTCAATTAATTAAACCATATATCGAAACCATCAACCATGAAAACCAACAATGCGATCCATATCAACTTATGCCATAACATAAACAATGACATCAGCATGCATATCAACTATATAACTAAAACAAAATCACATAGATATTAACTTAGTAGCTAGGATAACAACAATCCATTAAAAATCAATGCATGTAGTATAGTATATAGCATGGTTTAGTTTCTTCCCTTTTCTTTTATATTGACTTTTTCCTTTTTCCAATTTCTTGTATAAGTTATTGCTAACATCTTTATTGTCAGGTCTCCTAATAATAGATCCCAATAATAGATAGCAGTGATAACAAGGATAACATAGGTTGTTGTAAAATAAAAATTGAGCCTAGAGAAATATAAAAACACAGAACATGCCTTCTCAATTGCCAATAAACCAAGATTATATCTCCATGTTAGCAATGTTGAATAGTAGCACAACATCAAATAAGCACTAGACCTAATCTCCAATCTACAAGGGGGTCCCACCTACTAGTATTATTTATCTTTTATAATAATAGGTTTTACCAACACTTTGCAGGCAAAATTTCATTACGATTTTAATCATCAACTCTATTGTTATTATCTTGTTGTTGATTATCATGCTTCTATTGATTATTATGATGTAAAGAAAATAAAGAAAGGAAAACAATGAACTAAAAATTGAAATCAAGGTATTACAAATGGTATCAGAGCCCGGTTTCAAAACTGAAACCTTGGGCTTGAACAACCACTTAGTTGTGAAAACTAGTTCCTAATTATCACGTAGCCTACAATCTGAACCTTGGACATGCAGCTACCCTTTGTTTGCATCCCTTAATTAAACTAGAAATAACCCCAAAATGACCCTGGAACCCTAAGGAAACTACCCAAAAAATTATTGGACAAGAGGGTGAGTGCACCAAGGAAGATACCTTGCCACACCTCTTCTAGTCCCATGTCCATATGTTCCTTGTTCCATTTTTCCAACCTCTGTACCTATAAACATCCTCACCTGCAAAAGAATAGGAGGAAATGATTATAAGGGTTAGATGCAATAACAAAAAAAAAATGCAATAATATAACAAATAATAAAAATAAAAAAATTGGGGTAAACCTATCGACCCCAATCTCCATTTATAGATTGAGAACCTAAGATTTATACTAGGTATCAAAAAATTCCCAAGACCAAGCACCAAACCTACAAGGAGGAGGCACAAGGGAGCACATGTGTCAATGCGATTTCCCAATATATACAAAAAAAATGCAATAATATAACAAATAACAAAAATAAAAATAAAAAATGATTGGGCTTACACCTATCAAGCCCTAACCTCCAAGCATAGGACCAAATCCTGACACCAATTTAGCGTCCGAGCTTAGCACCAAGCGCCATGCTGAGGAGAGCTCATGAGTAACCAAGTAGAGCCTTGTTCATTGGACAACCACAACATCCATTTCGAGTCGTTGTAGCAGAGATGTTTTTAATTGACGAACACCTCGACCAATAGATTTCGGATCCAATTTGTGAAATTTTTCAAATGCATAGAACCGACATAGATAGGAAAATCTTGGACACTGAACCTTGACCTCTTTAGAAACACATAGAATGGGCATTCTTTCTGCAAGAGATGATAGAATAACTTCACTTTCAAACACCAAATCTGGAAGGTTTCTAGTGGTATGAATCCATTGTAGACGTCGTGTTGTCGACTCAACAGTTCTTCCGACCATTTGTTTTGGTATATATTCCTACACAGGGAAGGCAATACTACTTCTCATCATTTATCAAATGGGTAACCTGTCCTTTCAACCTCAAGACCAGTGATGAGCACACTCACCTAGAGGGAAAGGGCTCCATTAGTGAGAATCTTAAGAGAAATAGTGTTGTCGATAATATCTTGAATATCAGCCCCAATGAGAGCAATTTCCGCCATTATCCACAGTATGAGCCTCGACCATAGTAGGTACTACTCCCTGCAAAGCTTCACAATATGGCACCCTGTTTCCATGCCCACTCTCACTCAAACCCATTCCCATCACCCACATCATAATCGATAGCAAGGAGGTGGCCCGTAGGTGGACAGTAGGCCATGACCTATTGAAGGAGGATCGAGAGGAGATGATGGGCGTGTGGTGCTTTTTCGATAACGTAGGTGAGGCTCAACCGAGGTTAAGGTTTTGACCATGTGTAGAGGGTGTAATAGGGGCCACGCCCATCGAGGGATATGGGGAGGTGGTGGTGCAGAGAGTCGATGAGATGCTCAGACAAGAATGACGAGCACATAAGGCACCAAAACCATCCATAGCCAACACCAGGTGTTATCAACCACCGAAAACATACATAACCACGCACTAGGTGTTGTGATCCACCTCCACCTTGTAGCCTTCCATTATGGATTTGGTATGCAACCAGAACCGGAACTAAGAGTCGTCCATGGAGCCATGGTCATGCTCAAACCCATTTCAAAACCATTACTCGTGCTTACTTGTAGACAAAACACATTCAATGGAGAAAGGAATGACCAATGAAAGGAAGAGAGGGTAGGGTTTTGTGTTTGTAAATTATTTTATTATTTGCGGGAATAGGAAGAGGAAGCGCATGGGCCTCATGCGAGGTCCCACGTTTCTCACATAGTGAGAAACACGGTTGTTTTAATTGTTTTTAATTTTTTTTTCATTATTTGATTCATTTGGGTGTGGATAAAACACACGCACACACACACACACACACACACACATTTAATTTGTTGCTTAAGGGTCATATATATATATATATTTCATTTATATTTTATTTTATTAAAATTTAATTTATTAATTTATTTAATTTTATATATGATTTTAAATAAAATATATATAAGTTTATTAGTTAATCCAATAATTAAATTAACATTATAAAGTTATAATGTTAATAATGGGTTTGTAACTAATGATGGATCAATTAAATAATAACGTTATATAATCTTAGTAAACTAATTAATAACATAGGTTATATATATGACTAAGGAATGTAATAGTGTTATGTTATAATTAATATTATAAAGTTAAAGGTCCTTGTTGAGTGGGGGGAGTTTGACACATGTCATGGTGAATAGTTAAGGTATAATAGAAGGTGAAATAACAAGGTGAGAGAGTCAGTAGTTTACTTATGCGAAGATACCAAGCTTAGATTCTTTAAACCTAACCTAAGCTACTTACCCTAAAGAAAGTAACATCTGTTTATAGACAAGTAAACAAAAAACTTACGCCTAACCCTATGTTTACAAGTATAAGTTAAGAAAATGTGGAATTCCTTAAACTCTTATGAGATAAGCATTTAATTGATGCATATTCAATTATTTAAAATGGTTAGGAATCGGGGAAATTGAAGCCGAGGGGCATCATCACAAGGACCGCCAACGCCGAAGCTTCCACCACCATCGCTTGAATTAGCTTTAGTTTTGTGCTCTTTGGAGGCTATTAATGAGACATTAAAGGGATGCCAATTAGAAAATGTCGAAGTGGAACCCCCACCATATGGAATGGGTAACCCTGAAGCGTCAAGGGAGTCAGAGGGAGGGCCTCCACCATGGGACATCATCAGATAATTATAGAAGATCAAACTCCAATAGTTTCTTGGGGGTCGTGCAAGTGAACATGCGGAGGCATGGTTGGAAGGAATAAAACAATGTTTCACCTTAAGAGACTATGATTACACATCAAAGGTGAAAATATCTATCTTTTAGTTGAGGGACAGTGCCTTGAACTAGTGGGGTAACCTAGAGAGGCAGTTGCACCTTACCCCAGACACCGTCTCATGGGATATTTTTGAGGAAAGGTTTCAGATGAAATATTTTTCTACATACTATGAGGAACAACAGGTAGGATCATTTCATGCTCTAGTTAAAGGAAATGAGACTGTGGAAGAGTATGAGATCAAGTTCATGGAGTTGGTAAAATATGTCTCATACATGGACATCGATCAATGACAAGTAGAGTTTTTTATGTGCGGGTTAAACCCTAAGATAAGGGTCATGGTATGGATGTGGAAACTGTCATCAGTAGCTAAAGCAGTTGAAAATTCACATTACATGGATGAGCATATGAGCTTAAACAAAGGTATGAGATCAACCTTTCCACAACATCTTGGATTCGTGGGGAAGGCCCCTAGGACCTTCTCCAAGGGAGGAAGCCCTAGGCCACCTCCTTATGGAAATAGAGTCACACCTAGAGCAGTTTCTATAGGTATTGCAATGGCAGCAAGTACAACATCCCACTCATCACCAACGACATAGGAATATCCATGACCTTCTCATGGAGCAAAAAGTAGGGGCAGAAGATCTAGGGAAAGGAACTCATTTTAGAGATCGTCACAGGGAAGTGTGCAGGTTCCATATTGTGTTACTTGTTGGGGTTGTAGAGGACCCCATTACCAGTGTGACTTCCGAGAGTCACAAGAAAAATTTGTGCATAGAGAAGAAAAGGCCCCGATCGGAAGAGCGAGTAGTAGGCACCAGATTTATGCAACAGTTAATAATTGACAGGTATAACATCAATCCACAATAGTGGAGTCATCAGGTACGCTAAAACATTTCAATGTTAAAATTTTATTTGATTTTGGTGCTACAGATAGTTTCAATTCACTTTGTGCATTAGAAAAGTGTGGGTTGGAAACCTACGAGCAAGATGAATTTAAAAAAATTGAGATGGCTTCAGGGGAAAAACAAGCAGTAGAACCTAGCATCGATAATTTTCTAGTATACCTGGGAGTCTGTACTACTAGGTTGAAGGTGTACATCATTTCTCTGGGGACGTATGTCCTAATCATTAGAATGGACTGGTTAGAATCCCATCAAGCTTTGGTAGATTGTTTCTCAAAGAGGGTTCAACAAGATACCAGATATATAAAATATACAGAACAGAAACAAAATGCTAGAAATGACAGAATAACAGTAAAATATCCAGCATAATCTTCACAATACACAGAAATGATATACGAAATAG
>JZKD02S0476262.1:62771-80181 GCA_000966675.3 Picea glauca
TCAAGGAACACATGGATTTATTTTCTTAGAAAGAAATCTGAGGTATTTGATAAATTTAAAGAGTTTAAGGCTCTGGTAGAAAATCAGACATAGAATAAAATAAAGGTATTAAGAATAGATAATGGTGGAGAATTCTGTAGAAATGAATTTGAATAATTCTATAAGAAGTTTGATATAGCAAAGCAGAAGACTACTCCATACACTCCTTAGCAGAACGGAGTTGCAGAAAGGATGAACAAGACACTGATAGAAAACGCAAGGAGCATGCTCAGTGGTGCCAAGTTAGGACAAGAATTCTGGGCAGAGGCAGTGGGTACAACATGTTACCTAGTCAATCGATCACCCTCATCAGTGTTGGATGATAAAACTCCACACAAGGCATAGACTGGAAAGAAACCCTCTCTTGAACATCTTAGAGTGTTTGGTTGTGATGCTTATGTACATGTTCCAAAGGAAAATAGGAGTAAGCTGGATAATAAAGTTGAAAAGTGTATCTTTATTGGTTATAAAGATGGTGTGAAAGGTTATAATCTTTGGAACCCATAAACTAAGAAGACTGTTTACAGTCGAGATGTTAGTTTTAGAGAGGTAAAAGATGTTTCCAAGCAAGAATTCCTACCAAGGAAAGAAGAACCTGAGAAAATAGAGATTGATTTGGATGATGCAAAATCTGAATCATCTGAAGAAGATGAAGCAGAAGAAGAAGAACCTCATACCCCAGTATTGAGGAGATTAGTGAGAGAAAGAAGGAAACTAGAAAGGTATAGTCCACCTGATTTTCATTCCATTTTTTCTTTATCTATTACTGATGATGATCCTAGAATTGTCAGGGAAGCAGTGAATTTATAGGATAGTAAACTATGGAAGAAGGCCATGGTTGAAGAAATGGATGCCTTGGATCAGAATGAGGCATGGTATATAGTTGAGTTTCCAGCTAGAAGAAAATCTGTTGGTAGCAATTGGTTGTTTAAGAAGAAGTTTAATGAAAAAGGTAAAGTGGAGAAATACAAAGCTCAGTTAGTAGCAAAAGGTTATTCCCAGGTAGAGGGAATTGACTTTGGTGAGATTTTTTCTCTTGTTTCCAAGTTAACATCTATTAGATTTATTTTATCTATTGCTCCTGCTTTTTATCTTGAAGTGGAACAAATGGATGTGAAGACAACATTCCTACATGGGGATCTGGAAGAAGAAATCCACACAAAGAAACCAGAAGGATTTGCAGTGAAGGGAAAGAAAGAGTTGGTCTGTAAGATAAAGAAGTCACTATATGGTCTAAAGCAATCACCTAGGATGTGGTACCAAAAGTTTGACACATACATCCTTGGATTGGGATTTGTGAGAAGCAGGGATGATCACTGTGTATATTCCAAGAAGGTTGGTAATCACTTCATTTATGTAGTTTTGTATGTTGATGACATGTTGTTGGTAGAAAATAACATGGATGTTATCAAGGAGGTGAAATCACAACTATCCTCCAAATTTGACATGAAGGATCTTGATGCTGCTAACTTCATTCTAGGAATGGAAATTAAAAGAGATCATGCAAACAGGAAACTCTGGTTGAATCAGAGAAAATATGTTGAGATGATATTGAAGAGGTTTCATATGCATGGAATTAAACCAGTAAAGGTTCTTATTCCTATAGGTGTAAAGTTATCTGCAGATCAGTGCCCAAGAAACAGGAAGAAGAAGAGGACATGTCCCATGTTCCATATGCCAGTGCATTTGGTAGTTTGATGTATGAAATGGTCTGTACTATACCAAACAGTGCACATGCAGTGGAAGTTTTGAGTAGGTATGTGTCAAAAATAGGGAAGGAGCATTGGACAACAGTAAGGATGGTCTTCAGGTATTTGCGTGGCACTACCAATTATGGATTGTGCTACCAAGGAAGACCAGGATTGGAAAGAGTGGTGGACATACATGGCTTTGTTGATGTAGACTGGGTTGGATATCTAAATTGTAGAAGATATACAAGTGGGTATGTGTTTAACCTATTTGGAGGAGAAATCAGTTGGATGAGCAAAAGACAGGCTGTAGTGACACTCTCAACTACAAAATCTGAATACATGGCAGCCACTCATGCAAGCAAGGAAGCAGTATGGTTACAAATATTGTGTTCAGGTATTGGGTTGGTACAGCAAGAAGTGAGATTAGATTGTGACAGTCAGAGTGCAATATTACTAGAAAAGAACCCAACATATCATTCGAAGACAAAGCATATTGATGTTCAGTATCACTTTGTGAGAGACATGGTTGAGGAAAATAAGGTGTTGCTAGAAGAGGTTGACACTTTGAAGAATGTTGTAGATTCATTGACAAAGTCTGTGAGCATAGAAAAGTTCTCCTGCTGTAGAGTAAAAATGGGCATTGTTTCCCTGGATTGTTGACTATATAATCCCCTGGACCCCTGGATGCAAAGAAAACAACAAGTGGGAGAATGTTGGGTAGGTGTTATATTCTTTGCATGTGTGTGTTTGGGTGCGTCATATATGACAACTGCATCTGACGATCCCTCTAGTAGTGTTTTTTGTGTCATATGCACCGGGAACTTTCCTAGGGGGGTCCCAAGGGGGGGGAAGTATTCCCCCCTCTGGTTATGTGCAGCGTTCGAGGCAACGCCCTAAATGTTTTTTTTTTGGGCGGTTTTTGCTATTTTTAGTGGATTTTCTATTTTTAGCAGTTTTGTAAATTAATCCTAGATTAAGGGATTAGGGTTTTGGTATCTACGAAATACCTAAAAACATTGTATATATATTGTATAGTGAATGGTGAAATTTGATATAATGAATATAAGAAAGGTTTTCCCGGTTGAGGGTTTCTAGTATAAATCTTTTTGTACTATGTGAATGAGCCATTGATTAATTTTTGTTTTGATTAAGAAACTATATGCATTGCTTTACTTCACAAGTTTAAAACTTACAAATTCTAGGCAGAGGCGATGGAGTGATTTTATGAGTGAGTACGATTTTGGAATTTTGTACATCAAGGGAAAGGAGAATATGGTCATGGATGCCTTGAGCAGGAGACCACATGTCTTCTCCTTTCTACCCTTAAAAGTTAATCTGAGGGAGCATGTGTTGGGGAAAATTATTATATATAGATGGTATTTAAATGTTACTTCAACCCTATGGAGTGGAAGACAATTAGATCCAAAGTATGAAGGATATAGCCTGGAAGTAGATAGATTATTAAGATATCAAGGAAGGATGTAAATCCCCGAAGGTGGGGATATTCAAAGCATCATACTCAAGGAATCCCATAGAGCACTTTATTGTGCACATCCATGCATGAAGAAGATTTACATAGACATGAAGAAGTTTTTCTTTTAGTTAGGCATGAAGTGTGATGTAGTTGATTTTGTCCCCAAGTGACTAGAGTCTCAACAAGTGAAGGTTGACCACCACCACCCGACAGGTCTCCTACAACCGCATGATGTTCCTATGTCCAAATGGGAAGTTATTTCTATGGATTTTGTTGCGGGATTGCCTCTCACATCGCATAGACACAATGCCATTCTTGTGATATTTGATAAGTTGACCAAGAGTGCTCATTTTATTTCGGTTAGATCCAATTATGATGTCACTAATGTGGCACATCTGTTTATAAGTGAGGTCATCTGTTTTCACAGGTTACCCAAGAATATCATTTCAGATAGGGAATCTTAATTCACATCTAGGTTTTGGACAAGTTTGCAGTTAGTGTTGGGAAATTAGTTGAACTTAAGCACAACTTATCATCCTGAAATAGATGGGAAAACTGAGAGAGTAAATCAAGTTATGGAAGACATGCTTAGGATGTATGTTATGGATAATCAAACCCATTGGGATAAGTACATACCTTTGGTAGAGTTCGCCTACAATAACAGTTTTCATAGATCCATTGGAATGCCACCCTACAAAGCTGTGTATGGAAGGCCATGTAGGACAAAAATGAGTTGGGAAAGGTTAGAATACCAAGTGAAAGTTGGGCCATAATTGATTCAAGAGATGAAAGAACAGGTGATTCAGATTAGGCAACGAGTAAAGGAAGCACAAGATAGACATAAAAGTTATGTTGATGCACATAGGATTGATCGAAGTTATAAAGTGGGATATCAAGTTTTCATTTGTATTAGGCCTAATAAGAGTACCATTTGTTTCGGGAAGGGGAAAAAGTTGTCACCTTGATTTATAGGACCGTTCAAAATCCAAGAGAGAGTTGGACCCTTTTCCTATCGTCTCGTACTTCCACCCCACTTGCATAAAACTCACAATGTTTTTCATGTATTTTTTCTACGTCATTATGTTGGTGACGAATCTCATAAACTGAATTGGAAGGAATTGTAGGTATCAGACGTGATAACCCTCATGGTAGAACCGTTATGCATATTGGACCGTAAGGTCCGACAGCTCAGGAACCATCTGGTAGACCAATTTAAGGTCCAGTGGGATAAGTATATCCCATGATCTGCTACTTGGGAGGATGTTGAGACCTTACGATGAGATCATCCCTCACTTTTTCAACCACCTCGGGAATATGTTTTCTCGAAGGATGAGTGTATGTAATGCCACATTTTTACTTAGACAACTAGAATTACTTAAGGCCTAATCATATTTATTTTCTATTCACTATGAAACTGTTAATGATACACTTGAAATTTTAAGACGTATGAACCTATGTGAATGTCAATTCTATGAATGTTTAACGTTATTTGAATTATGATGGATATTATGCAATCTATTTCTAAACTTGAAAATTTTGACATTTAAAGTTGTTGGTACGTGGATACTAAATTGAGATTATGGTTAAATGCATTTACATGATGATAATGCATAGATATGTATCAGTTTGTGTTATAGACTAATCTGTAGGTCAATGGGCTATGAAATAGCCAAAGGATAATGATAATAAATGGTTGATGTCATGAACACCAACCGAGAAACAATATGGTATGAATATTTGTATGTGAAATTATGTTGGTTCGAATGCATTGCTATGATATGAGGACCAGTGCAGGTTTTTCAGGTGGTGAGACTGCCTAAAATTGAATATACAATGACAAAATTCCTAGCAACATAGTGCCACTATATGTTCCATGGTAGGGTGTTGACCCTAGTTCTATTAGGAGGGGTGGAGGCATTTCCCACCATGTATCCTCTGAAACCTGTAGTCATGGGAGGACGGTGTTAGCTCATGCTCCCCTAGACGTGTGATGATGATTGTTAGTCGCTTGTTGGGGAAGCTTGGTCAAGAGAGTTGACACTTCCTCTTAGGGGTTCTATTTGGAGTTAGGTCAATATAGTTGACACTCCAAGATAGTCCAGTAGAGGAAGGATAGGGATGAAATATGGAAGTAAGTTAGCGAGGAATGATGAATAGAATTAGTTGAGAGTGTGTGGGGTTTCTTATTATAGAAGAATTTCTTTATATATATATTTATATATATATATATATATATATATATATATATATATATGTATTTACTTAATAAACTACAATTATCTAGGTGAATGTTGCTTGTGCTAAATTATTGTAATTGAGAGATTTTGTGAACATTTTAAATAGTTTACTATCTTTTATGAAATAAACGGTCTTGTTGATTGGATTGGATGCATACAAGATTACTTTAGGTGTGATAATTATTTTCATTAGTACATGTACGATTCTTGTATGTGCTAGCTACACATGCATGACTTGCACATGTACACTAGTATGTGTAAGTGTTTTAAATTGATGTTGTTGCTTAGTTTATGTGGATGTATGAATCATGTATCATTACCCTTGTATTGTAAATTAGTCTAACTTCGAGATGAATTTTCTTGAAGGGTGGGTGTATGTAACAACCCAATTTGATTAATTTTTTATCATAGTTTTTTATTATTATTTAAATTTAATTAATTATTAAAATACATTAAATGAGACTTTTATTATTTTATTATTAAAAGGTGGGTGAAGTAATTAATGGCGGGATAAGGATGTTTGGAATTAATGGGGCGGTAAGGTTGTTTGGGAATTAATGAGGGGGATTTGGGAGAGGGGGATAAGGAGGAGAGGAGGGGACTTGGGGAGGGTGTGATGCGGCATTGGAAATTTTTGCAAGAGGTGAAGGAGGATGAGGAGGAAAATTGGGAGAACAAAGTGTTTTGGAAACTCTCACAAGGCACTGTTGTTGCTTGAAATTTTGGGCTCGAGGGCCAGGAAACCACAAGGATTCCTGGAGCTAGGGAGCCGAAGAGGTTGTTCCTAGTTAGCTGGGAGGTTAATATTCAGTTTGGGTAGTTGGGCAGGATCATCAACAACCAGGAAAGGGGATAAATCAACTAAGCTACATGTTGAGGTAGATACTTTATGCTTTTTACTAGTGATCTGTTGTCATTATATTGTTGTTGATCGTTATGCTGTTATTATGTGGTTAGTATGTTGCTATGCTATTAGTATGTTGTTGTTATTATCTTGTTGTTGATTATCATTTTGTTGTTGATTATTATGCTGTAAAGAAAATCAAGAAAGGAAAATAGTGAACTAAATATTGAAGTCAAGGTCTTACAACATTGAAACCAACAAAATCTAATTAAGGGAAAATATATGATCAAATTCAAAGTATAATAATTCAGGGTCATAATTTAGGTTCTTAATCCTACAACATTTATTATTTCAATATAAAATGAAAGGAAATTTTTTTCTCCAATGAAAGAAATCAAGTAACACTACTACATATGGGCAGATTATTCCACGAAATTTTTCAACGTTTCCATTATTTTCATGTTTTTTTTTAAATAGGGCGGGATTTTCATCGATATTTCCATGAAAGTTCATCGATATATCCATGAATAGGTGTTTTAACTTGGTTGGGATTTTCATCGCAATTGCCACAAAAGTTCGTCTCTATTGCCATGAAAGTTCGTCTCTATTGCCATGAAAGTTCGTTGCTATTGCCATGATAATTTTGCCTATCTCAAAAAGCATTTGCTAACTGCTAGTTGACTAGTTGATCTATATATACCTAACTTTAAGAGACTCTGTGACACAATTGCTATAGTTGTGACACTGTTCGTGGCTTTTGTTTGGGCTGGGCTGTTTATTTTTTCCATCACCCACCGGTTGAACAAATACAATTCTCAATCTACATAGCTCGGATTTTGAACTTGCAAGGTTAGTATGTTTTTTTATTGATGTACTCATTTAACTTGTAAATTTTTGTTCAAATGTCGAAATTTCATGTAGCTTGTTTTTTCCTTGATAATATATTATATGTGTAGTACCATATTTCATGTCTTTGGTTTTTGGATCTAGTTAGTATATTCTATGGAAATTCATGTGAAATGTCAAGAAAAATATTTTCCGAAGAAGTATTGTAAGTTGTCTACAAAACAACTTAGAGGCTAGTGTATGGTGTTGAGTGATTCAAGTTTGAGAAATTTTGACCACTTTCGTTAAATGGTGTGTAATTATATTCCATGGTGATTCAATACACACTACTCTAAAGTAAAAATTGAAGCATATCGATCTTAATAGTTAATCGATAATAAATAAAAAAGCATGTCAAAATGTCTTAGAAGAAATAATTGTGAGGATTGTAGGTCACTGTAAATAAACATATCATAATCAAAAGGAGTAGCTAAAATATCATGAAGGAGTATCTAAAATATAAAAATTTGACAACTTATTGTTTGATATGGTGTAGGTAAGACAATTACTTGTCAGGACAAGGATTTGTCACTATGAATGAAAATGACAGGAAGCTTTATCGGTTAAGAGAGACATTAGAGGCAAGGAGCGATGGAAAATGTTATTTCCCTTGCTATGATTGTAGAGGCTTGCAAAGAAAAATACTTTTAATAACAACAACTGAAAGACATTGTAGGGAGAAGGGGCATGTTGAAGGGGGTTATGAATATCGTCCCTTGGTAAGAGGATTCAATATTTAATGTATTCTCTGTAATAATCATCATGTCATGAAGTTTAGTAATATTTATTATCAGGATTTTTATATTTTATATTCACACTAACTTTTCTACGTTGTTTTTAAATATATAGAAGATGCCCCCAGAATGTCAACCTCTAGAGAGTTATTTGTCAAGTACTAGCAGAAATACTCCTTTACAGGGTGATGAAATTCAATATTAGAATATTGAAGCTATTGATCAAGTTATTAATGTTGATATGGATGGAGATAACATTAGTGATTTAAATCAGGAAGATGAGATACATAGATTGATCCAAGACACATTTTCTCCAATGGATGAGGACAACTAGGATGATAGTCATGATGTTGATTCTCTACTCGAGAAGTCACGTCAACCTCTTTATGAAGGCTCAACAACAGATATTTTATATGTTATATTGTTGTTGGTGAACCTGAAGGTTTTGAATGGTTTATCAAACACATGCCTCACACAGATACTAAGGTATTTAATTTGTTAATTCTTTATGCCTGCATGTTCACAAATACTTAAAAGGTTTAGTTTTTTCCTATATTGCTATTGTTTCCTAATTTGTAAATAAGTATATTGGATGCGATATTAATGATTAATTTTGTTTACATTGACTTATTGTTTAGAATTTTGTAGATTTTTAGGTAAATTTCTATTACCTATGTCAAGTATTTTTCCACGCACATATCGAGAAATATCTGTGATTGTGAAAGAAATTGGAATGGACTATCAGGCTATTGATGCAGTCCTAATTATCATATCATATACTATGGAAAATATGAATTAGAAAAGGAATGCCCACAATGTCAAATAAGTAGATATCGAACCGATAAAGTGTCAAAGAAGGTGCCTTGCAAAGTTCTTCATTATATTCCGATAATTCCATGTTTCTAGTGGTTGTTCAGGTGCCAAAGTAGAGCACAGTTTATGGATTTCCATGCAAAGAACAGAAGTTGAGACGATGTTCTTCAAATTCCCGCAGATGGTTCTGCATTGAAGGACATCGAAGAAAAGTGGCCAATTTTTAAAGAAGAACCTCGTAATGTTAGACATTTGTTGGCAGTTGATGGTGTCAATCCATTTGGAGAGCTTTATTCTACGTACTCTGTGTGTCATGTTTTTTTTTATAAACAATAATCTTTCTCCTTGGATGCCGATAAATAGAGAGAACACAATGTTGGCAATGATTGTTCCAGGTATTTAATTATCTTTTATTTTCTTTAAAGTATGACAAAATATTTCATTTCTTTGTTTTGTGCATGGTAATTATTTCTTTTATATATAATGACATCTAGATAAGTATAATTAATCATGCAGTATGTTGAACCAATTAGGTAGGTACAAGTTTAAAGATATGAATGTATATATTGAGCCTCTTATCAATGAGTTGTTGAAGTTATGGGCTAGTGTCACTATGTATGACATCTCTAGACCAATAGGGAAAAAACAATTTCAATTCCATGGAATACTATCATGGAAAATTCAAGATGCTCCCGGGTTAACATATTTTTGTGGTATATTGTTACTTTATTTTGTGATTTAATATTATATATATTTATTGAAAATATCATGAATTATTTTAAATTGTAACACTAATTTGATGCTACATTAATTCATATATCTTGTAGGTCTTCAAACAAAGGGTAAATTTGCATGCCCAGTTTGTGGTCCAAGGATAAAATCTCATCATTCAAGGAGTTTAGGAAAGGAAGTGTTTGGTGAGTATAGGAACTTTCTGCCTAAGAACCATAGTTATCGAACTATAGACAAATAAAAATTCAATGGTAAAGAATAAAATGGAAAAAAAACACGAAGAATGACACCTTGCCTATGGAAGTTGGAATATATTAGAAATCGTCAAGGTATGCAAATTATTTATGTATGACATATTATATAAATATTTGGTTAATTTCATCAGTATTAATTTCATTTTGTCCCATTAATTAGTGTTAATTTCAATTGTTGATGTTTCATGAATTTTGTTAAGGTAGGAATGGGCTTCTACGAGGAATGAAAAGTTACCCGATGCAATTCAGTAGATTTCCATACTACAAGAACCTACAAATAGTTCATCTGTTTGATACAATGCATATCGGGAAGAAAATAACATAATTTTTATGGAAAATATTAGATGGAAGGACTGACAAAGAGAGAATTGGAAAGATTTGTTGTGATGTCCAGGAAGCTAATCATGCATTGCAAAGTGTTATTATTAATTATAATGGCAATGGTCGTAAGAAAAATACTAGTCTTCCTTGGTTATTGACGGAGCAACAAAGAAATATTGTAAAAGAGGTCATTCAAAAAATTAGGTTTCCGATGGGGTTTTCATCGAACATAGAAAATATCTTAATGAAAAAAGGTGATTTTGGTGGGGTTAAAACACATGACTATCATACATTCATTAAGGTAATTAGTAGGTTATAATATATTTCCTTATTGGTACACATTTTTTGGAAACAAATAATAATAATTTGTTCTTTGTTACAATATGTTCTACCTTTATCTCTCCCCGATGACTTTGACAACAACATAAAACAAATTATTTATGTACTTGGAAAATACATGAGGTAAGTGTTGTTTTATAAGGAAAATATACTTCTTATGTGATTTGTAGCGGAACTTATTGACATATTATGTTTTATCTACAAATTTATGTATGCCTTGATATTATTTTATTGCATCGGCATTTGTAGGTGGCTATCATCAAAAGAAATCCATAAAGAAGATATAAGGTATTGGAAGAGAGAAATTCCCCGACTAATGTGTCAATTGCAACAGTATCTACCTCCATAATTTTTCAATGCACAATAACACTACATCATACACCAAGTTCAGGAGATTGAATTATGTGGACTAGTACACACAAGGTCGATGTGGATGGTGGAGAGGCAGTTGAAGTCACTGAAGGCTTTTGTTAGAAAAAGAGAACATTTGGAGGGTTCTATGGTTGAGGGATATATGGTATATAAATGCATGGTGTATATTAGTCAATATCTACCTAAATTAGCAGAAAATATGAATGTGCCTTGCATTTGGCATCTCGACTCCATCAACAAATTTGAAGGGGAGGTCTTATTGGGGAAAGGTAACATGAGGACTGTGAAAGGTAATTATTAGATGTTGACATAGATTTAATATATTACACATTTATTAAATTATTCCTTTATTAACAATAGTTAATTAATGATATTAAATTGTTATGCTATCATATAGTTGCTCGAGAGTGGGATGTTTTACATTTATACATTTCAAACAACCTTGATTGGATGGAGCATTGGATATAATATACTAAATAATACTTCAGCAGGTTATCATGGTAAGGGGTGATTAAGATGATTAAAACAACGCATCTTCATCGAGATCAATTTCCTGATCTTACATCAAGGGAAGTTGATTTAGCCTTTGGTTTAAAAGATAATCAGGAAAGTAAAAAAAATTACCCACATTTTCCTAGTTCTTTCCCAATTTTTCAATGTATTTGGTTTGTTTAATTTTTGAAATATATATTTACTAACTCCTATATGAGGTTTATTAATTGGCAATGCATTTTTTACTTGTTGTCCATGTTGTAGTTGAAACATCACAACGCTATGTGGTGTAATGGTCGTAAATTTCGTATCAAAATGTTGGATTATAAGATGAAAACATTGAATTGTGGGATAAATGCAGTGTTTAAGGTCACCAACATTTCCTATACAAGTGACAGAAATCCAGAGGAAAATGGGAATAGGTACTATGGGCATTTGGAGGATATAATTGAGTGTGATTTTAATTCCTTTAAAATAATTTTGTTTGAGGTTAAATGGTACAGGCTATAGATGCATGAATGTGATCCTGAAAGAACTGTTATTGAGCATGATAATGGATTTACCATGGTTAATACAAGGGCATTTGAATCGAGTATAAAGACTTATGTTCTTCCAAGTCAATGTGAGCAAGTATTTTACTCAAAGGTACCTGGTAAAGTAGGTTGGTCATACGTTGTTAGATACGATCCAAGAGGAAGACCAGTAAAGTATAATCATGTAGACGGGGATGAAGATAATAACGAGGAAGAAGATCATGATTATGCAGATCAAGAGCAGGTGGCTCATGTATTCGATGTGTTAGACGAAGAAGTTGAAGAAGTTGATCATCCAAATGTAGGAGATGACGATCTCATTGATGATATGGATAACTATATTAGCGAAAATGATGTTGATTATGATGTTGATATGAATGATCCTTTCACCAATATCGATTCTGAACCAAATCCTGATACATATGTTGAGTTAGATGAAGAAGAAGATGATTGATATTTAATTGTTGAAAAGAAGAGGTATGTGTTTATATATTTTATATGATCTTTATATGTTTTATTTTGTATAATATAGTATATGATACATGTTCTTTGGAATTTCAAATTAGGTAATATGGGGAAATTGAGATTGATATGAAGGGAGGGGTGGGGGGGCAGAGGGGGTGCATAATTAAATCTTCCACCTTCACATGGTTGCCCCTGTTTAGTAGAGAATGAACTATTCTCGAAACCAGGAGGAGCTCTGCATGACTGCGCCTAATCATACCAACAATGTAGGTATGTCCATCATCAATTCATCATGTATGCAACTATATGACAATTTCGTATGCAACTATATGCAACTATATGCAATTTTATGCAAAAATACAACTTATGCAACTATATGCAACTTATCCAACTATATGCAACTATGCAACTATATGCAGGTATATGCAACTTTATGCAACAATGCAACTTATGCAACAATATGCAACTATATTGCAACTATATTGCAACTATATTGCAACAATTTTGTATGCAACTATATGCAACTAGGAAACTATATGCAACAGTGAAACTTATCATGTTTTTTAGTGACTATATGCAACTATATTGCAACTATATGCAACTTATGCAACTATATGCAACTATTTACAACTTTATGAAACTATATAGCAACTACATGCAACTATGCAACTATATGAAAATATGCAACTTATCCAACTATCCAACTATGCAACTATATGCAACTTTATGCAACAATGCAACTTATGCAACTATATTGCAACTATATGGAAATATATTGCAACAATGCAACTATATGCAACTTATGCAACTATATTCCAACAATGCAACTTATGCAACTATGCAACTATATGCAACTATGCAACTATATGCAACTTATGCAACTAATGCAACTATATGACAATTTCATATGCAACTATATGCAAATATGCAACTATATGCAACTTATGCAACTAATGCAACTATATGACAATTTCGTATGCAACTATATGCAAATATGCAACTATATGCAACTATGCAACTATATGAAACTATATGCAACTTTATGCAACTTTATGCAACAATGCAACGTATGCAACTATATGCAATTATATTGCAACTATATGCAATTGTGTTGGTACCACAAACATATATCGGCATGATAACTTATCTTCTTGTTTTAACGAGTGTAGGTACCACCAAATAGGTATCTATTGGATCTATCTTCCTTGAGTGATGATCAAGATATAATAAGAGAGGTTGAAAGCGAGATGTGTTGTACTAGATCTACCAGTTCTACATCAACTAGATCTGAAAAGGTAAGGAAAAGATTTCATATACACATGCAATTTTTTATTGCCAATGGAGGGTCATGTAATTATGATGCTGACAACATAGGTGACATTGAGTTTCCCTTGAGGTATAAACATCTAGTGCAATGATGGGCACCTAAGGAGCTACCTGAAGTGGACACATATTTATTCATTAGTGGGAGGATGTATCACATTGCTCCTTCATCCTTACATGGATTGGGGTTATTTTCCATCGATGGCATAAAGGTCGGCTATGGCCCTGTAACTGAATTGATGGATTACGTCAGACCATTATACAAATACAATCACTGGTTGATGTTGGTCTGATATACATGAAGTATGTAGAGATACGAAGTTGTCACAAATTATATACAACTAGTAGATAACAATCAAAATAAAGGGGCAACTATGTATATTGATGGAAGGCCAAAAGCTACTGGAAACATTGTGGGATTATAAATAGTACACGACCAATGACAACAACTATGAAACTAAATTGCATAATTGAGGGAGGCGAAGGAAATCATATATTTGTATGTGCAACAAAAACAATAGTTCTAGGTGAAGGGTTGTTGATCGATTACAACTTAAATCGAATAGATGGAGGGGGTGCAACTATGGGAGTAAATATATTACATACCATTCAACTCAACCTTTGATCAATCATTGTTATAATTTATCACTGCAATATTTCAATTTTTTACTGCATGTATTTCATTTTTCATTATTTATTTTTTGATATTACTGCAATATTTCATTTTTTTTATGTTACAATTACTTTCATAACTCTTGTTGATTAATTTATTGTGTCAACATCTATCTAGGGTGACCGCGAGATATCACAGGCTACATCTATCAAGAGTGACCGTGGAAAGGAACCCACTGTGCCTTAGCAAGTAAATGTTAAATACAGTAAAAACTTATGACTACAACAGCTAAACTTAAGAAATTTCATTATTTTTTTTTCGATATTACTGCAATATTTCATTTTTTTAATGTTATAGGTGAATTTCATAACTTTTGTTGATTGATTTATTGTGTCAACTTTTGTCCAGGGTGACTGTGGCAAAAAATCACCCACTACAACTGTCCAGGGTGACCATGGAAAGGCACCCACTGTGCCTTAGCAGGTAAATGTTAAATACAGTAAAAACTTATGACTACAACTAAATTTCCAAAATTTCATTATTTTTTTTCTAATATTACTACAATATTTCATTTTTTTAATGTTACAGGTGAATTTCATAACTTTTGTTGATTGATTTGTTGTGTCAACATATGTCCAGGGTGACCATGGAAGAAAATCACCCACTACATCTATCCAGGGTGACCGTGGAAAGGCACCTGTTGTGCCTTAGCAGGTAAATGTTAAATACAGTAACAACTTATGACTACAACAACTAAATTTCTGAAATATTTTTTTTCTAATATTACTCCAATATTTCATTTTTTAAATGTTACAGGTGAATTTCATAACTTTTGTTTATTGATTTATTGTGTCAACTTCTGTCTAGGGTGACCGTGTCCGAAAATCACCTGCTACATCTGTCTAAGGTGACCGTGGAAAGACACCCACCGTGCCTCAACAGGTAAATGTTAAATATAGTAATAACTTATGACTACAATAACTAAATTTCACAAATGTTAAAGTTCATCTCATTAATTTAATTCATCAATGTATTGTGGCATGTTCAACGTGGGAAGGCTCCCACTGAGGATATTGATGAGCAGGAAATATTTTATTCCACTAACCCAATGAAAACTATAACGAAGGCCTTGACGAAGTATAACATAGAATATATAGGTTTTCTTAGCAAAAGACCCTTGACACAGGAGGACAGGGAAATAATTGTAGAGCTACAAAATACAATAATTAATTTTGGGGTAAGTGGCATCTTCAGATATTTTTATCAGCTATGACAATTTCATATCCGTTTTTCTGTTTTCTATTTTCTATATTCTATATGATCTGATAAAGTAAAGTTTTCCGTTTGTAGGAGTTTTTAAGCCCCGTGCATCAGGAACCTGCGGATCCTGCAAATGCTATAGGTAGCAGTGATGGTCCAATGTAAAAAAATGTCGACATAGCAAAGTGCAAGTGGAGCTTTTTGAGCCTCCTGAGGTTCCCCTTGAATCCATTGATGAGCGCAATGATTTTGACCAGCATGAAACGTCAAAGCATGATGAGCCAGATCCTGGGGCTCCACATGACTCTAGAGAGGAACATACTATAGATGGAGAGGAAACTATTCTGCATGGAGAAGAACAAATTAAAAGCACCAGATCACTACATGTCACCTTTCTAGTGGATGACACATGTGTTCCAATCAAGATTTCGAATATTGCAGGTAATTGTTAATTAATTGATTAATTTTTTTCATGAAATTGAAATGGGCATTTGTTGAGATTATTATAAATTAATGGATAACACGTTTTTGCAGGAAACAATGTTTTCTATAGAAACTTAAATGAAAAAGCATTGGATCTATTTGGCCCCACCATTCGCACACAGTGGAATGGCCAAGATAGAAAAAAGAAAGATGATTTAATAGACCACATGGTATACTTGTTCACCAACACTTTCAACAAGAAAGTGGTTACAAAGTTATTCGACGAGAATTTAAAATATAGCAGGGCCTAGTATAGGGAGAAATTGCAATTAGACCTCAAGCATGAGCACCCTCCCATGGTTCCGGAGAAAAAGTGGAAGGCCCTGATAGAGGATGAAAAGGAGAACTTGTTTAAAAAACAAGGAACACATCCACGAGCTGGTCAAGCAAGGTAAAACACATGTCATATTATCAGTGAAATATGATAATTTATGTTTTTCTTTCCTGTTTTAAGTAACAATTCCGATATCTATTTGTTTTCAAAAAATCCATATGTAGGCTACCAGACACCTCCAAAGAAACCAAGGCCGGAGTGGAAAAACACAGGTAGCATAAACTAGGCTAGGGTGGCTATGGAAAACTAAAATCCCGAATCATAATATTTAACTGATTAACTGTGGTTAATATTTATTTAACAGTAGCAAACAAATATATGTTTTTATTATTGGTATTTTTAATGGTGTTATGCATTGCAGTTAAATATGTTTGACATTGCTGCCACCAAGGAGGACCTAAAGCTTGGTTTCAGGCATGGTTTTAAAAGTGTGATTGAATATAGAAAATGCTCGGGCCAGAATCCTATCTCCCCAACCACACAGGTAAATAAAATGAATAAGGAAACCATAGTAGCATGCTTGTAAAGTCTATTCATATTTTATTATATCACCCTTAACTAAGTATTTATGTTTGTTTTCAAGAAATACTGCTACCGCAACAGTGAATCTAGTAGTATTCAACAAACACCACATCATACAAGGGTGCACATGTCCAATGATAGTGAGGAGCAGAGTACCCATTCTGGTATGCATGCTTCAGAATTAGAAATATTTATTGTGATTGTAGATATTTATTTCCTGACTTATACTTATATATTATCTTCTCAAAATTGAAGAACATGTAGCTCAGGAGGGTGAACTATGAGAGGAACCAAGTGGACAAGAAATTAACTCACCAACTGTCACAGCTACACAGGCAGGTAAAGAGAAATAGTGTAATCTTAATCAAAATAATGAATTAGTTGTTTCATTTATATTTCAACATATTGATATGATCATTTTCGTTGTTGCAGTTCACAACCCTGCACAGATGCCTCGATGCCCTTCTCAGCAACATACCAGAAGTATGGTACATGAGCACATGGAAACACAAACAATAGAAGGACATGGCACACGAAAAAAAATGTCCTTGGATGATTATGATACCCCAATTGTCAATTTTATGAATGTAAAAAAACATAAATAAAAGAAAAATTAGATGTATAAATCCATGACTTGTATTTGGATGTTT
>JZKD02S0476262.1:80231-105644 GCA_000966675.3 Picea glauca
CCCACACACACACATATATGAACCCTAAGTAAACAAATGATAGAAGATGAAGGGAGAATATGAACTGATAGGAGTGAATGAAGATAATAATATGAATAATGGAGTGGAGAGTGAACTCTAGCCTTGAATTAAATGATACTTGCATCCAACATGTCTCATTGTAATGTATATTGTGATAATTGTGTCTTCTCACTATAATGTATGTTTCTATGTCCACCATGGGATTTCTAGAGCACCACCTATCATTCATGATCCAACACATAGTAGTCAAGAATCCCATCCATTTCTAATGTGTGAAAGTACCATACGATTAACTGATAATTTTTATCCTTAATTATGAGCTATCAATATTTACTATCACCATATTCTTCTAGTGCATGTAGATTTATATTTGAAGTTGGAAATATTAGTGAAGAATTCAAGAACTACTTCCATGCAAAAGATATCTACATTCAACACTTTATGAGTTATCCCAACATTGTTCCAATTGTGGATTTTCGAGAGGTGATTAGGTCCCACATTTTATTTACCTAGTTTAAACACCACTTCAAAATCAAACTCCTAAAATAGTAACAAACATCTATAGAATCAACCTTCCAACATTATATTGTTAACCAAATACTTGACCACTAAATTATCAATGGACAACTTGAAGGACTAATCCAGAAGATAATACTTGAAATTTTGTAGCATATATGCCATCACCAGGTCTTTTACTTTCATGGTTGTGTAATTAAAATGTTGTAGCATATACACCATCACCAAGCATTTGCCTTTGCCTTAGATTATAAGAAGGTCTACGATTCGAGCCTGTATATCACACCCTCTTTTTTAGTTAATAACCAAAGATGTAGAATTCGTGTGCGTAGTTGAATGTGAGACAGCATTTGGACAAATCAAAGAACTGGTCTGTAAGGATCCTATACTTTGAGGACCATATTGGAAGCTTCTGTTTCATATTTTAGCCAACGCTTCTCACATGGCAGTGGGAGCTGTTTTGGGACAACAGGAGGACAAGAAACCATACGCAATATAATACATAAACAAGAAATTGACTGCAGCTTAACTAAATTATACGGTAACAGAAAAGGAATTCTTAGAATTCATTTATGTTGTTAATAAATTTTGACACTATATTACAGGTTATCCCACTTTTGTGCACACGGATCATGCAGCCATCAAGTATCTCATGAACAAACTTGTAACCCCGGGTCAGATCATGAGATGGTTATTATTATTGCAAGAATTTGATATCACCATCGTGGATCACCCTGGGGAGGATAATGTGGTTGCATATTTCATGTCTAGATTAGAAAATGATACACAAGGGGAACCTGTAGAAGATAGTTTTATAGACGAACACCCTTTTGAAATTTCTACTCATGTTCCATGGTATGCAGATATTGCTAACTATCTTGTTGCAGGAAAGGTGCCTCAACATTTTCCATACAGGGAACGATGGAAGATCATCCATAATAGCACCCGTTACACATGGATTGAGGGATTAATCCTTTTTTACACTGGGCCTGACCAACAAATCCGACATTGCATAGGAGAATATGGTATTTATGATGTCTTGAAGGCTTCTCATGATGGTCCTTGTGGAGGCCATTTTGCAGATAAACGAACAGGTCACAAAGTGTTGCAAATGGGGTATTACTGACCCACCATTTTTTAATATTCAAGGAAGTATGTCCATGGGTGTGATATCTGCCAACGAATGGGGTAGCCTAGTAAAGAAGACAAAATTCCCTTGAACCCCTAGGTAGCCATTGATCCCTTTGAAAAATGGGCCATTGATTTCGCGGGACCATTCAATCCCCCCTCATAATAGAAATTCCATATTCTAGTCTACATGGATTATGTAACAAAATGGGTTGAGGCGAAATCAGTTGAAAAAGCAACCGAGTAGGTTGTTTCAAACTTCATGTTCGAACTAATTTTTGCTCGATATGGAACCACTAGAGAAATAGTCTCAGACAGAGGAGCACAATTCACATCACATATGATAGAAGGGTTAATGAAGAAATACAGGATCAAGCACAGGATAAAAACTCCATATCATCCCCAGGCAAATGGTCAAGTCAAGAGAACAAATAAGGTACTGGAAAATATCCTCACAAAAACTGTAGCAATTCATCGTCGAGATTGGGCGAAAAAGTTGCCTGAATCACTTTGGGAATACATGACAACTTGGTGGAATACAACGAGATTTTCTCCATATGAGCTTGTCTATGAAAAATCTCTTTCTTTTTTTTTTTCTTTTTTTTTTTATGTCTGGAGGAATCAACAACTAGTTGGGCACATGCTCGCATTACACGTGGCTGTGTTATCCAACCACTACCACTATAACCTCCAGGTGTGCCCACGATTCCCCTTATGCGGCACACAAGGTAAGTCGGGGGGAGTTGAACTTGAAACCTCATGGAACTTCATTTTCACGGCACTTGCCAATTGAGCTGCCCCCCCGGGGGCCTATGAAAAATCTCCTTTGTTTCTCATAGAGTTCAAAATTAAAACACTTAGAACATCCCTAGAAGTAGGTTTGGATCTTTCAAAATCCCAAAAACATTGTTTGTAGTAGCTAAACGAGTTAGATGAAGTTCAATTAGTGGTTGTCAATAATACTGCTAAACGAGCTAATACTCCAGTTGCTGCTACTTCGAGTTGCCGCTACTCCAATTGTTTCTACTTTGTGTGTCGTTACTTCAAAATCGTCGTTGTATGAGATGTTGTTACTGTAGTTGTTGTTTCTCCTATTGTCGCTACTTCGGGTGCCATTAATTCAAAATCATCGCTGCACGAGATGTCATTACTGTTGTTACCGCTACTCCAGTTGTGCTACTCTAGTAGCTGCTACTTTGGGTGTTGTTACTTTAAAATCACCACTGTATCAGATGTCGTTACTCCGAGGTGTTTCCACTCCAGTCGTCGCTACTCTTTGTTTGTCGCTACTCCAGTCGCCACTACTCTTTGGTTTTCGCTACTCCTACCGTTGCTACTATGGTTGCAGTTACTCATCTACATTCCCACCAACATGGGTACCAATATTTCAGTTTCCACCACTTCCGATACTGCCGCTCGATTTGATGTTGTCATATTCCGCGACTGCAGATGAGGTTATTCCTGGATGATGCTTCTCCATAACAAGTGAGTCACTAGGTACGTCCTCAACCAACTTTAACAGATTTGGGTAATATTACACATGGCATAAGCATTAGTGCCCAAGGACAGTCTTAACTTTAAGTTTGGGGAAGATGTTTTGTCTTTTCCCAAAGAGTCATCATTACGCTCTTTAATCACACGATTTCACAATCATTACTTAAAACTTTATGACGTTGTTGTACGCATAGGGATTGGACACACCCGCCAAACCATTAATCATATACCAAGATATTAAATTCGTTGTCATATCGTCATCATTACTTACAAGCCACTTCATTTAATTTAAATATATATATATATATATATATATATATATATATCCACGACTTTTTCCACAACACATTTTCCACAAAACTGTTTTGCCTGTCATTTCTCCTGAACTAGTCATTGGTACTCCTCAATTAGGCGTAGTCGACAGAACAGAATGGGTGGTGGAGCAGTAAGGTATGAGCCAAAAAATACTACATAGGTCCGTCGAAACATGGAAGTCTGTAAATTTTTCCAGAATGCAGGTTGGGACGTGTATTTCAAGAGGTTACAGGGATTCGATGCAGACATTACTGCAAAATTTGCCCAAAATTTAGACGACCACTCCTCCATGGTCCGTGGATTAAAAATCAGAGTCACAGAGGAAACCATTGCAGTAGCTAGTGGTTTGCCAATATCCGGTTAGCGATGATTTTTCCGGAAAACACCACTCCCAAAATTTCCAGAGTTGTTTATGCGTGAAGGCGAAGAAGTAAAGACAAAAAGGAAAGGATACAAATAGAATTATCTGCCACCTCCATGGGCCAAGGTAGCACTATTCTTCATAAGGTATGTGACATGCGAAGGCCTCCCCTCTAGAATTTAAAAATATCATCTCAAAGTGCTCACATCTCTGCGTTCCCAACAACGCATAAACATGCCCTCTTTTATGTGGAATAAGGTTCAGCAGATGGTGAGAGAAGCTCAACACTCATTCCAACCACTTAAAACCCTCACAAATCATGACCTTTTTAATCTACTAGTCATTCATGCGCTAGAGAAAAGCCCTATGAGTTGGTCGAAGTTCATAAGACTCTTGGAAGAGGAATTAGAAGAACTTATCCCAGAAGTAGTAGAAACCCTAGAAAAGAGAGATGGGTTGAGCAGGTTAGCATAGGTTGCTAAAACTATTGTAGAAGGGCAGAGAATGGGTGTTGATACACAAGAATCAGCCTCAGAAGAATATGAGGAAATAGGGAAACCATCAGTGGAAGTTAGAGAAGTTGGGGGAATGAGGCAGGTCATTAACCTATATTCAGAAGAAGAGGAAGCAGAGGGTTCTATTCCTCCAAATCCTTTTCCTGAACAAGAAAGAGATGATATTAATCCCTCAGTAGATTAACAAGAAAGAGATGCTTCTACTCCCTCAATAGATGAAAAAGAAAGAGACGCTTCTATTCCACCCGCAGATGATCATGATCTGGATGTTGATACCCCTTCATATGATGAGAAGGAGAGAAATGTTTCTACTCCTCCAATATATAAACAAGAGGTAACTGACAATGTCACACAAGTACTAGCGCCATAACTTTCTGAATCTCCTGTCTGTGAAGATGGTGCATCTACTCCTCCCATCGGTGAGTAGGTAATGACTGATGTTGTAAAACAAGAACTAGCATCAGAACAAGTTGTTCTTGAAATCCCTATTTTTGAATACACAACAGCTAATCCTCTAGTTTGTGAGCAAGAAATGACTGACATTGTTACACAAGAACCAACGTCAGAGCATGCTTCTCCCGAAAACCCTGAACCAGAGTTGGGTGTTGCTATTCGAGGAGAAGTGTGAGTTAAACAAGAGACAAGAATAGAGGTTGCAGGCAATGAAGCTCAGAATGAGGTTCCTCCTAGGGGATGGGCTGAAGGAATTCCTGTCAAACCGGAATTTGTCGAATTTTTTGCAAGGAGAAGAACCTCTATTCAGGACCGTTATAGGACAACCTTTAGAGAAAGAATGTAATTGAGAATTGAGACTTCCAAGCTAAATAAGCAGGTGCTCCGCCTAAAGAAATTAGCATGAAGATACAAAAGAATTTCCAAGGAATAAGTGAGGAGAAATGTCAAGGAGACTATTTCAGAAGCTACCCAAACTGTCAATACTCCCACAATATCGAAAACTACTCAAACTGTCGATACTCCCATAGTAACAACAACTACTCAAACTGAGTTGGTGTTGCGTACAATAGCTACTCAGACTGAGCCTACCTTTCACACCTCTACAGTACTAGCAACCACTCAGACTGAGCCTACCTTTCACACCTCTACAGGACCAACAACCACTTAGAATGAGCCTATTTTTCACACTTCCACAGTAACAACATCTGCTCAAGCTGAGCCAATGACATATACAATTGAAGCTTAGGTAGTTTTGTTGAAAGTCGAGATACAGAAGTGGAAGAAAACTATAGCTCAGTTTCAGAAAGGAGTTTTCCCTTCTTCAGTGAACCAAAGGACATTGAAAGACATAAGGGAGAAGCTTGCTAGAGTCATTGGTGACTATGAGGATGTAACATCCCAAAAAATAATTTTTTTTTTTGAATTTGAAATTTCTTAGGAAAATTATTTCGTTTTTGGTAAATTCGAAATTGATTTTTTTTTGCGATTTATGGTAGTTCCAAATTTAGAATTTGGTTAAATGTAATTAATAATTATGATTGTTGGGAAGATATTTGATCTGACCCAACTAACTACTTGACTATGGAACTTGTATGAAACAAAATATTTTATAATTATTGCAGGAGGAAAAATGGAACATCCATGTTGAAATCAACTGACCATGACTCCATGAGTGGGAAACACATTGGAGCTAACTCAGGGATGACTGTGACAAGTGGAAAATTCAAAATTTGGCCATGGGAAGCCCCTAAAAATCAGGGATTTGGAAAGCTACAAAAATTCCCAAGGGGAAAAACACCTAGGCATTTTTTTTTTTGGATATATGGCATATGGGAGGAGGCATGAAGATGCCTAGTATGCTAGGGGAAACTTATTGTTCTCTTTCTATGATGGACACTACTTACTGAGTGTGAGGTAAGGAGAGGATTGTTGAAAATGAAAGGCACTTGCTAAGGAGGTGTTCCAAGTTATCCCTCATGGACTCATGGTCAGGCTAGGGGAAGAACAAGACAAGTGATTTGGCTTCCCTATTCTAAGGTTGGGAGGAACATGGTTGTTCCCTTTGTCTTTAAGTGTACTAGTTCAGATATTTTATTCTATCCCTTCTCTGGATGAATGTTATATAGTTAGATATATGATAGAATGCATTTGTTAATTCTGCATCGAATTATTACTATGGATGGAACCTATTTGAATGTGGTTGAACTTAAAATTGATAGAATCGCCTAAACGAATTCTGAAAGAATCATTTCTGTTGATTTAATTATTGAACGAATGTCATTGTTGTTATTTGGTATATTCACTGAAAGATACATCTAGCTGAAGTTTTGGAAGAGTTCATGTTGTGGATTAGACCACTGCTATAATATGATAAACTGTAGGATAACCATTGGACGGTTGTATTTTTATGTAAATCTAACTATGTACAAAATGAAGTTGGGACCGAAATGATATACTTGTGCATATACATTTATGTGGGTAGATTTCAGCGCCTTAATACTCACTCGAGACTTCCATCCTCACACTCTTTAGAATCATAATCAATATGAAATGTTAGGTATGATAGGAATATTTCATGAGATATGTATAGAAGTGCATAAATATATAAATATGTTATACATAGGTATATTTAGGTACAGTCGATAATTTGTACAGACATATATAAAACAAGAATTAATCGTTTACAACAGGAGTAGAAACATGTGTACATATGCCCCTCTTGTACTACCTAGTTAATAGACTGTTTCAACAGTTGTGTAACCTCAACCAAGAAAACATGATGCTAGACTTTGAAAGCCGATAAAATTATAGAAACATAGAATCTGGGACCCTTTTCCCCATGTATTATGTAATATGTTAAGTTTTGAAACAACTCGTTCCAATATTTGTACAATCAGACAACAATGAAATAAAAGAAAACAAATAGCCCTTTTTATACAACTAAGTTTTGGGAAGACATAACCGTATCGGGAACGATTAGAAAGAAAAATGAAGCATATAAGTCTAATCAATACAATTAAATGCTAAATAACATTTCCATAAAACTGGAATTAAAATCTCTGTAAATTACTATAGTCCATTACAAAGTATACAACAGAGTAGTTTCGTGACTCTTTTAATTGGTAAATAACACATCCACAAAGCTAGAATTAAACTCACTGTAAACCACTGTATTTCATGTAAGGCATATAAGAGAGAAGACCCGTGACCTGAATGTTAGTTATACTCTCTTCAAATTCGAAATTAAAAGTATGCCAAAAATTTACGCAAGACCAACGATATGGTTCCAATCTATAGTGTTTCAACTTTACATTTTTTTTTGGTACTAATAGTCATAACAAGAATTTTGCGTATCCAACATAAAAATTCTAGATTGGAACCTAGGATTTCATGATTTGAGATCCGAAGCTATAAGATCTGAGAACATTGTAAAGGAACTCGAGTACCTTTTGTACAAGGGTATGCCTAGAATCCATAAAACCTCGGACGCTCCAACCTTGTAAGGGGACAAAGAATATCCGTAAGTAACAATAACATTTAATTATAAAAACTTCACATTAAATCTCATATTTAATTAATTGAAAGAAGGGATTACATAAAAATTTGAAATCATACTCAACTTGGGGTAACGGTGATGGTCGCATTGTCCCCACGCAGTCGATGAAGTCGTCCCTGGAATGGGAGGGAGAAGTGGGTCGAGGTCAACCTGATGGGTACCCTCGCAAAGACCAAGGATCCCATCATTAGATCATGTTAATCCATTCCATGAATGCTTATACAAGAAGAAAATCAAAGCAAATCTTCTAGTAAATAAAATAAACAAGAAGTACAGAGCGAAATATATTCCATCACTATTCATAAACTTCACCTAGAATTAATACTTATACCGAATGGTGGTTTCCACCCCCAAAAGGTTAATAACAAAATCATAATAGGAAGTTTCCTAGATTTATATATTGCTTATACAAATAGTTTTCCTTACGAATCATTCGTGATTAAGAGTAACCGCTCTACTATATGAAGGTTATAGAAATCCTTTTTTCACGTTCGACTAGCGGGTGGCCTATCAAGATTCATCAAATTAAAACACTCAGAGGTAGGATCCTCAATAGGGTTTACCCTATCAGAGTTCATTCAGGGTTTAATACTCCCACGTAGACATATAGGGATTCAAAACTAAATAATATTTACTATTGGCTAAAGTTAAGCCCTAGATACAAAAAGAGGAACTCTGTGAAAACTTTAAGTGAGTATGGCCTTAAGGGGATTGTTAAGGATGTAGGTACTGGGTAATGAGGTATCGAAAGGGTGATGAAAGGCTAGAAGACAACCCCCAAAAAATCTATTTTTTCGATGAAAGTTTAACCCCGAGAGAGTTACGAAAGAATGACAGCTATAAGATAGATTATTGCAAAATAACTAATAATCAGAGTTGCAGCACAAGATTTCTCCTAGTGTGCTAAAAGAACCAAAACTCATTTAATAACCAGAACATAGTGTTAAATAAATCTTACCAAGGAGGGTGAATGGTGATGTCATTCCACCTGGTAACGTTTTTCCCAAAACGACAGCATGCTTCGATAAGAAACAATATGCAGAGCCTCTTGAAAAGCCTTCACAATGAAACAATAAACATGTTAAAACCCTAAGAGGAACCTTAACTACTCAGTTAAATGTTGAAGGTACGAAGGATGGTTATCCATGTGACGAGAGCCGAGTTGGCGCATATGGAATGAATGAAAATCCAGGCGAAAGCATCGTATTTTGTGCACATAGAACTACCATTAATTGGAAGATACAGGGCCTTAACTCCCTTCAGACAGTAGACCGCTCTTTTCACATCAAGACATTGTAGAGTAAATGAATCCCTCCATATTTTCGATGACTGGGAACTTGTACCCTCCAACCGTATTAATTTAGTTAACTTATCATCCAAGAGGAGGTTCGTTGGAGCATCCTTTCATTAAGTCGAAGTTAGTCCATGATCTTGTTACTCAAACTTTGTTAGGTAAAAGGATTGGAATCATCGCTAATCGTGAGTAATTCGTGAAAGAACCCATCTATGATTGAGGCTAAGTTTATGGATGCTAAGCGCATATCATTAAGTAATAGATTTCAGCTGTGGAATATAGATCCGACCCCATGCCTATATATATATGGTAAATCAATTTTGTTTTGTTTAATGGACACATTAAATAATATTGCACGCAACCCATAGTAATCTCTTATGTAAAGAGAGACTAGGAATATAAGTCCTAAGTCTAGTCTATGGTATAGATATTTATGCATATAGATGTGTATGTTGGAGACTAAAATGGGAATTGCTAAAATCCTTGGAGAATCAACCTTATAAGTTTCTATATCAAGAAAGATAGACAGGTATGTAAATGGATTCATGTAGTAGCATAAATTTAAATTGTGTCCCAGGAAATTTATAACAGGAGTGAAGCTTTCTTCCATCTAACGACAAATATATAAAGTGTAATTGGAGATTTATGCCTCATAGAAAAGAAAAATTATGACAAATTTGAGGTACATTACATATGGTATCATAGAAAAGGTTACAACACTTGGACCTTGAAAAGGGCCAAAGTATTTACTTAGCATTTCTTTTTTTGCTATGATTATGAAAAACTAACAAAAACAACTATTGTTACAAACAGAAAACTCTTTCTGTTTCGCGTTAATCATGGCAGCCCAGGATGACGCAGAGATAAGACTTGATGGGAACAGTGAACAAGGGCCTCCTGAAAATCAGAGGTTGAATAGTGACGAAAGTTCACCATCGAAGTCCTTGAAACTATAAGGGGTCTCATTGTTGAACTGAAAGTCTTCAAAGAGGACAATGAGAAATTGAAAAAAGAACAACAGGAACAATAGGAAATAAATGAAGTCATGTTACGAAGTATAGTGATGAAGAAAAGCCCAAAGGATGAGAACCAGGAAGAAGACATCAGTAAAATAACCTCCAAGAATTCTGGTTCTGAAGCAAAAAAGGGGGACAACTCATCTGAAGGTACACCTTCACCTAAAGATAAAACAAAAACAGCAGAAAAAGGAAATAGGTAGATCACCTTGAGGGAGAATTTAAGAAAATAAAACCCGCTACCTTCGATGGGGAATATAGGAAGGGGGAGGAAGCTGAAGCATGGTTATTAGACATCAAGAATTATTTCCAAATATAAAACTATTCCAACAATATGAAGTTTAGAATGACCATTTATAATTTGAAAGGAAAAGCCATCATTTGGTGGCAAGACCTAAAATTGGCCAAGGGCCTAAAGGGGAAAGAGATGGAATGGTTTGACTTTAAGAAATACTTTAAGAAACAGTATCTATATGAAAGTTACTATGAAAGAAAAATGAAAGAATTTTATGAGTTATGACTTGGTCAAATGGATATGAAAGATCTGATAAATAAATTCCTAGAATTACTAAGGTTTTTACCTTATATCTGGGAGGATAAAGTAAAAATCCATTGATTCCTAAGCTATATACCAGAGTCCTACAAGAACATAATCGAATTTGATAACCCCAAGTCCTTGAGTGAAGTATTCAGGAAATATCGAATGTGTTACAACCAATACAAATAGTGGACAAAATTTCCTAAAGCTTGGAAGGACAAGAAAAAAGACCAAATGAACTAGAAGAAGAAGGGATACCAACCAACTCCTTATCGGAACGCAACAAAAATATTTCCAAAGAAATTTTTTTACTCCAACAATCCAAATACGCAAGGCGGCGGTAAACCGGTAAATCTGGGAGCAAAGAAGTTTGGGGACATCCCCCATGAACCATTAAAGTGTTAGGAATGCGGAGAAACTCATCTAAGGAGGAACTGTCCACGTTTAAATTCAACAGCCAGAACTGTTGTTCACAATTTGCAAGAAGCATCGATGGTGGGAGATGTGGGAAGAAGCTTGCATCGGATAAATGAAGTCATGGATGGCCGACACACTGACCACCAGTTCTCAGTGGTAGAAATTGAAGGTAAAATAAATAACATTCGAATTTCTATTTTAATTGATCCTGGAGCTACATTACTTTATGTCACTCCTGGTTTATTGGATTCAAATAAACTCAAGAAAATAAGACATGCAAAGTCTTGGATGGTACAACTAGCAACAAGAACAAAAAGGAAATTTGTTGATTTTATTTTTGAATTTGAGTTCAGTCTAGGCAGTCAAAACATAAAGACAAATCTGAATATTCTACCATTAGGATCTTATGATGTAATTACCAGGATGGATTGGTTAGAAAAGCATAAAGCAGTGCTAGATTTTTATGAGAAATCACTTAAGTATAAAGAAAAAAATGACACTGTTAGGACAGTTCAAGGTATACAAAAACCAGTGTCAGTTAGACAGATTTCAGCAATGAAATTCAAGAAATGCATGAGAAACGGTTATCAAGTCTATGCTATCTAAGTAAAAAACCTATTAGAAAAAAGAAAATAAACCCAACTTGGAGGATTTTGACATTTTACATGATTTTAGAGATGTGTTTGTGGATGAGATACCTGAACTACCCCCATGGAGGAAGATAGACTTTTCTATCGACCTTCTACCTGGTTCAGCCCCTATCTCAAAAGCTCCTTACCAAATGAGTCTGTGAGAATTAATAGAGCTAAATATTCAACTACAGGAATTATTGGACAAAGAATATATCAGACCGAGTGTTTCACCATGGGGAGCACCAGTCCTCTTTGTGAAAAAGAAAGACGAGACTCTAAGATTGTGCATCGATTATAGACAATTAAACAAAATGACTATTAAGAACAAGTACCCCTTACCTAGGATAAATGATTTGTTCGATCAATTAGGTGGGGCAAAGATTTTCTCGAAATTAGATTTACGATCTGGTTATCACCAGGTTAGGATAAAAGATGAGGACATAAGAAAAATAGCCTTTCGAATGAGATATGGGCATTACAAATTTGTAGTTATACCTTTCAGACTCACTAATGCGCTAGCCTTGTTTATGTGTTTAATGAACATTATTTTCAGTCAGTACTTGGACAAGTTTTTGTTGGTGTTTATTGACGATATCCTAGTATATTCTAAAACAAAAGAAGAACACGAAGAACACGAAGAACACCTAAGAATAGTTTTGCAAACTTTAAGGAAACACAAACTGTATGCTAAATTCGATAAGTGTGATTTTTATTAGAAGAAAATTCAGTACCTAGGACATGTAATATCTACAGAAGGAATTGTAGTTGATCCTGAGAAAATAAGGGAAATCATGGAATGATCGGTACCCAAGGATGTAGAAGACATCCAGTCATTCATGGGAATCACCGGGTATTAGCGTAGATTTATAGAGGGATTTTCCAAAATTGCTTACCCTGTTGTTAGCACTCTGTAAATTTTGTTTGGCTGAATAGACAGATGACAGAGGTATCTATTTCAACCAGCTTTAGAGCTAAGGAACTAGCCTACTCAACTCAGAGAGGGCTCTCTCATGTCACTTGATACATCTATGGAAATTGGTGGCTAGAATTGGTTTGTTTTGGGGTTTTAATAAAGTTGTTGAAGAGCTGAAGATGACCTCTGGGCTATGGGGTCAAGAATGTAGGATGCATTTTCAAATTGTGAAAACAATCAAGAGGAAAAGGCTAAATGAGAAAGTGACTTCTGAGTTTATGCTTGAAAATTTTAGATGGTATCAGAAGAAAAGAAACACACAACTATTATCAGACCATTATAGGAATGAATTCTAAAATGATTTAGAAGAGATGAACATAGTCTAAATCGCCAAGCCGAGAGCATTGAATAATGAATTTTAGACTTTTAGTTTCTCAATTTAGACATAAGAAAGAAAAATGAAAATACAGAATAACAGGAATCACACACTATGAGAGAAAACGAGACTCATAACACCACCAATTAGAATCTTTTCATAAAAATTCCCAAAATATGCTTCTACACCCATGTATTCATTCCAACCCCAGAGATTTATAAAGTTTTTCTGCACAGAGGGCAGGATCCTGCTTTCTCCATGCTTCTATACTCGTGAGGCCAAGCATATATAGAGGAATTTCATATGGAATTTAAAATGTTTTGACTTACTCATAATTCTAAAAACAGATACAAGTTACAAAAAGGAAGAACAATTGTATTATTTAAAGGGACCGTTAGTAATCAGTCTGTCATATCAGGACTCCCTTCTCTTAAGATGACATCTATCCAAAACTATCTGAAATACAACAAAAGTTTACTAGAGGATTCAACTCATCTTGGCGATTTCCTCCTCCAGGGTACTCCACCAATCGAAATTTTCCTCGACGCTCTCTATCATCTCAGTTTTGGCCTTTGATTTCCTCCTTTTGCTCCTCTTCTTCTTTGCGGTTGGGTGGCAGGTGTTGTTTGCATGTTCATTTATGACAAGATCCCTCATAACGGGGTTTAATTTTACTCCTGACTCTGTCTCAGTTTCAGGTTCGGTATGAAATTTAGTCGCCAACATCTGCAAGACCCATCTTTCATTCTTACTTATTGACCTGCCTGATACCTTAGCTGAGAACCCAGTCGCGCTAGACACTGTTTGACGAGTATTATCCATGCCTTTCGGACTTCACAGAGACCTTTATTTGGCCACCCTTTGAGTTTACAGAATTCAGGAGCACAGCCGAGCTTGTTTTTCTTATGCATAAGATGACAATTTCCCAGAATAGGATAAAATGATTCATATCTAAGATTTGATGGTTTGTGTACTTTGCTCATGAATTACTTTCACAATACCTTGGTGTGCCACACTTCATCAATCTACTTCAAATGATGAGACTCGAGTTAGTTATGCAGTTGTGTCTTTTTGGTACGTCATCCGAGAAAGTACCTGGACCAGTGATGTGAGGTGATTTGTTCAACCTCCATCCTCCCCGCAAGCTATCGACATGAAGTTTTGAACCACGTGACATCAGGGCCATAGAAAAAGTGGTTTCAAGCAATCCACCATCTCCCCCGATGCGTGTGTAAGAGCACCACGCGTTCCCTATTGAAACCAGAGTAGTTTTCCCCTGTCTGCCTTCACGATGTTAAGTTTCATGCTATTTGTTTGTCCGATGTAGGCTTCGACCATAGATATGAGATTCTTCAAGATTGATGGCCCGCTGAGCTACTCCCTTACCACTTCTGCTACATTTTTTCATACACTGTAGAATATAGTTGAGTGCCCTGAACTATCGTGCCTCTACTGTGGTATAGCGTCTCGCTAAACTTCAGAAGTTTTTAGATCCCGATAAAAATTGTTAGAGTGATAACAATGGCTCCAACTGGGGATGCTATCCTCCCAGTGAGGTAGAAAAGAATGTGTAGACCTGGTGTCTGATCCATGGGGTATTTCCCCAAAACATGTGTGTGTCATGCTCCTAAAAATATCTGTGCACTGCTTCCAACTACATGGGGGACGTCCGAGTGCATTATTGAAAACTGACTGTATCTAGTGCTAGAAAACGCAAACTGGAAAATGCTTGACCAAAAATCTTATTTTCACATCCCTACCTACCCTAAAACTATTGGGATGACCACTCTCTCAAGTGATGCTAAAGTGCCAATGCAGCCAATCAAGCAATTGACTTCCTGATTTTCCTTTGTTCACATTTTTCTCAAGCTGGTAGAAAAACGTAAAGGATGGTGGCTGAAAAAACAAATTGAATCCAAAATCTGAGATTATGAATGAAGCAAATTCATCCTTCACTGAAGACTGTAATAGGATGGACATCGGATCTTGAAAATCATGAAAAATCATTTCTCCCTGATGAGAAAAAACCAAAAGGAAAGTATCTTTCATCAGTGTTAGTTGTTTTTTCTCTATTTCCTCTGTTCTGAGAACATCTTCAAATGAAATGGTGACAATAGGTTTGTATGCTTGGCCATGGATATCAACAAAAATATTCATATATTCTTGAACATCTTCAAATATGACATCCATATAATATGCACCAAGGCTATCCTCTTGTTCATCAAACAACTTTGATGTGGTTTCATTCAATTTCTGGAAATTTGTTTGAGGACAAACACTTTGACTTTCCAGTGAATAAATAGAAATAAGTTCCTGCTCATGCACTACTTCACAGTCTAGATCTTTCGCAGATGGATTTTCAAAACCCTGATTTTCAAATGACTTGAATGAAACCACTACCTCTTCATTATCTTTCTGTGTTTCTGATGGAAAAATGGAATACACTGCTTCATCTATGTCATTTGTTTCTTTATTGTTGGAAACTTCCATAGATGTGATTTCAGAATCTTCATCCATGTCTATGTTTCTTAAAAATGTAACCACGATGTCATTCTCAAGGGAAGAGAAAATACTCTAAAACACCTTTTCATGTTGAGAATCCATACTGATTTCGATATGGAGAAAATGACCTTGAACAATACTTCCTGGATCAACTTCTTCTTCCTTTTTAGGCTGATAGTTGAACATAGACTGCAAATCTGAGCTGACATGACCCTTTATGTGATTTTCCATAGAATTATCATCACCACTCCGCTCATGCTTGGAGGATCCATGTTCTGAGATACTACAAATATTTTTCTTCAATAATTCAAAAGAAGAAAAACATAATGGTAGGGTTCTCCTACCTGATTTGAAACTGTCTTCAATTTCATTGCCAACATATGGTTGTATTTCAGTGCAAGAAATAGGGTCTTCAAGCGCATGAAAAGAATGTTGTGACATCTTGTCATTCTGCTCCATTGATCTAGCATGGCTTTGCATAAGCACGGATTCTTTTTCTTCGATGATGATTTTAGGATTTTCTTTTAGCAATTTGAAAGAAGAAAAGCATAGAGGTAAGGAATTCCCTTCAGTTGATTCAATACTTTCTTCTTTGTAATTGTGATATGCAACCTGATTGCTTTCATTATACTGCTAAAAAGGAACATTTTTTGATAGAGAACATGTGGTTTATTGTTCCAGGGGGTCAACATCGTAATCATTATATTCATCATATATAGGCAAATAATTAACATATGCCATGTCATCTAACAAGAACAAACTTAGAACATCAACCTGTTCTTCAACAAGCTGCTTTTCACACTCATATTCTTGACTATGTACAAATGAATACATAAAATGATCATCCCTCTACTCATCATGGGATGGATCAACACCTCATGTTTCAACAAGTGGGATGAAATTTTTTGCAAAATCATTAGCATTGGAAACTTCAAGAGGACCTATGATATTGTCAATTCTATGCTCAAGATTCCAATCAACTATTTTTTGTTCATATTCACTTTCATGTCCTTGAACATTCAACCCCTCATTTTGGGTTTGTTTACATGCTTGTATGTTGTGTTGAATGTCCTAAGAATCACTAAACATTTGTTGTAAGGACCCAGGTCTTCTTTCCATCAAGAGGAAAGAAAAATCTGGATGAAGAGAAGTTGCATAATGGAGCATTGCAGTAGCTTCAAAGGGTTGAATTTCTTTGGACAAATTATAATAGACGCTAGAGAAATTTCTACTGAATAAATAAATAGATTCATTGTTGCGTATTTTCAAGGCATAAAACTCAGTGAGTTTCATCTCTAAGGATTTCTCCTTGCCCCAAAATGAAAAAAAAAAACTTCTTCAATTCCACCCATGAGCTGATGGTTTCTGGGTGTAAGTGTTTGAACCATTGTTTGGTGTCTCCTTTCAAGGATTGAGATAAAACTCTCATACACACATCATCTTGGTCAATCTCGAATAAATCTATAAAATGCTCAAACCCTTGAATGTGATTTTCAGCAGATATGATACCCGATTCTCCGTCGAACACAGGTAGGAACTCATACTAATTTGGAGAGAAATCATGAAGGGTTTGGGGTAGCTTTAAGGGTATATATATATGTCGGACCTTAGGGGGTGTTGGGCCAATAACAGTGGGAGAGACATTGGTATAAGTCTCATGGGATTCATCAACTTGGTCATTGTCATTGCGTGGCCTAGGTAAAACCTTTTTATCAGAACGAGTGACAAGGCGAGGGTATGCATGTGCAACGTATAGAGGAGGAAATATAATTTTAAGTATTTCCTGATCATTATTAAGATACAATAGGTAAAATAAAGTTCGTTTGGCATTTTCAAGGAAGGAGCAGAGACAACTTAAAATGAAAAGTAAAATTCTTTGTAAGAGGTCCCATTTTGAGTACCTATTTTCCCTCATGATGCCCTTCCTTGCCCCTGTCAAGGGGTTTCATATTTCAGTGAAGTTTCTGTCTCACACTTGAAGTATTGAGAGCAGGGTCGCCTCTTGGAAATTTAGTATTCTTTTATCAGTGGAGTCACCTTCGAACCAAAGTGGAGTCTCCAGAGCAGGAATACAGCCAATGTGTACCTAAGTGTTTGCCACTCTCAGACCCTAGAACTCAACCATGTCGTTCTTCCCAGGGTAAATTTTTAAATTTCATCCTCGGCAACGACTCCAGAATGTTAGCACTCTGTAAATTCTATCTGATTGAATAGATAGATGATAGAGGTGACTGTTTCAACTAGCTTTAGAGCTGAGGCACTAGCCTACTCAACTCAAAGAGGGCTCTCTCGTGTCACTTGATACATCTATGGAAATCAATGGCTAGAATTGGTTTGTTTTGGGGTTTTAATAAAGTTGTTGAAGAGATGAAGATGACCTTTGGGCTATGGGGTCAAGAATGTAGGATTCATTTCCAAATCGTGAAAACAATCAAGAGGAAAAGGCTAAATGAGGAAGTGAATTCTAAGTTTATTCTTGAACATTTTAAATGGTATCAGAAGTAAAGAAACACACAACTGTTATCATAGAATTATAGTAATGAATTTTGAAATGGTTTAGAAGAGATGAACGTAGTCTAAATCGCCAAGCCGAGAGCATTGAATAATGAATTATGGAATTTTAGTTTCTCAATTTAGACAGAAGAAAGAAAAATGAAAATACAGAATAACAGGAATCACACACTATGAGAGAAAAATAGACTCATAACACCACCAATTAGAATCTTTTCATAAAAAGTCCCAAAATCTACCTCTATAGCCATGTATTCATTCCATCCCCAGAGATTTATAAAGTTTTCCTGCACATAGGGAAGGCTCCTCTTTTCTCCATGCTTCTATACTCGTGAGGCCAAGCATATATAGAGGAATTTCATATGGAATTTAAAACGTTCCGACTTCCTCATAATTCTAAAAACATATACAAGTTACAAAAAGGAAGAACAATTGTATTATTTAAAGGGACCGTTAGTAATCGGTCTGTCATATCAGGACTCCCTTCTCTTAAGCTGACATCTGTCCAAAACTATCTGAAATACACCAAAATTTTACCTGAGGATTCACCTCATCTTGGCGATTACCTCCTCCAGGGTACTCCACCAATCAAAATTTTCCTCGACGCTCTCTATCATCTTGATTTTGGCCTTTGATTTCCTCCTTTTTCTCCTCTTCTTCTTTCCAGTTGGGTGGTAGGTGTTGTCTGTGTGTTCATTTATGACAAGATCCCTCATAACGGGGTTTAATTTTACTGTCGACTCTGTCTCAGTTTTAGGTTCGTTATGAAATTTAGTCGCCAGCATCTGCAAGACCCATCTTTCATTCTTACTTATTGACCTGCCTGGTACCTTAGCTGAGAACCCAGTCATGCTAGACACCATTTGATAGGTATTATTCATGCCTTTCAGAATTCGCAGAGACCTTGATTTGGCCACCCTTTGAGTTTACAGAATTTAGGAGCACAGGCCAAGCTTGTTTTTCTTACACATAAGATGACAATTTCCCACAATAGGATAAAATGATTCATATCTGAGATTTGATGGTTTGTGTACTTTTCTCATTTATTACTATCACAGTACCTTGGTGTGCCATGCTTCATCAATCCAATTTGAATGATGAGCCTCAAGTTAGTTATGCAGCGACGTCCTTTTGGCACGTCATCCGGAAAAGTACTTGGACCGCTGATGTGAGGTGATCTGACCAGCCGCCATCCTCCCCGCAAGCTATCGACATGAAGTTTTGAACCACATGACATCGTGGCCATAGGAAAATTGGTTTCAGGCAATCCGTCGTCTCCCCCGATGTGTGTGTAAGAGCACCACATGTTCCCCATCAAAACTAGAGTAGCTTTCCCCGGTCTGCCTTTGCGATGTTAAGTTCCATGCTATTTTTTTGTCCGATGTAGGCTTCGACCATAGATCTGAGATTCTTCAAGATTGACGGCCTGTTGAGCTACTCCCTTCCCACGTCCGCTACATTCATTCATACATTGCGGAATATAGCCGAGTGCCCTAAACTATCGCGCCTCTACTGTGGTATAACGTCTCGCTAAACTTCATAAGTTTTTATATCCCAATAAAAATTGTTAGGGTGATAACACCTGTCACATCACTACAAAAGAAGGGGACCAAGTTTAATTGGTCACAGAAGTGTCAAGACATTTTTAATAAGTTAAAGTAATTGTTAACAACCACACCCTTTTTAAAGGTAGCAGATTCGGACAAAGACTTCACTGTTTGTGTAGATGTGATTAAAGAAGGACTAGGTGGTGTCCTAACCCAATAAGGGCATGTTATTTTCTATGAGTCCCAAAAACTAAAGGAACAAGAGAAAAAATACATCACTCGTGACTTAGAATTGGAAGCGGTAATACATGCCTTAAAGATGTGGCGACACTACATAATGGGTAGAAAGTTCCTATTATTGACTGACAATAGCGGTGTGAAATATTTGTTTAGTTAGCCAGAACTTAATGCAAGGCAAGCAATATGGCTACCCTTCTTGAGCGAATTTGACTTTGTGGTAAGACATATCAAGGGTAAGGAAAATAAAGTAGTATATGCTTTAAGCAGAAGAGTTCATGGGTTATTTGAAATAAATGTTAGCAGAGCAAAAAGCGATCTTGAACAGAGGATAAATACTGCAGGTAATAACGATGAGAAGTACACTCAAACAGTGGCATAATTATAGAACACTACAAGGAATTCAGGCAAACCAAATTTGAGTATTGAAAAAAATGGTCTACTACGATTTAAAAACAGAATATACATACCAGAGTCAACGGAGTTAAAGTTAAAAGTTTTGGATGAAGTGCATAAGAAACCATATTCTGGTCATCCAAGATACCATAAAACGATAACAACACTTAGAAAGTTATTTTATTGGCCTAATATGATGGGAGAAACAATAGAATACTTAGCTAAGTGTCAATATTTTCAGTAGGTAAAGGTTGAACACCAACATCCAGTAGACCTATTACAGCCCTTACCAGTGCCAAAATAGAAATGGGAGATTATATCACTAGACTTTATTACAGGTTTGCCTAGAACTCAGATACATAATGACTCAATTATGGTGGTAATCGATAAACTTAGTAAGTCTGCACACTTTATTCCTATAAATTCTACCTTTAAATCTATTAACATCGTTGAAATATTCATGAAATAATTTTTTAGACTACATAGTATTCCTAAAATGGTGATTTCGGATAGAGACGTAAAATTTGCATCTGTTTTTTGGAAAGAATTGTTTGTAGGGATAAATACTAACTTGAATTTCAGCACGATTTACCATCCACAAACGGATGGATAAACCAAACAAACAAACCCAATCATAGAAGATATGCTTTGCATGTACGTAAGAACAAAACCAAGCAAGTGGGAAGACTACCTGCACTTGGTATAATTTGCATACAACAATGGGTAACAAACTTCGGCTAAAATGAGCCCTTTTGAGGTACTATATGGCAGAAAGTGTACAAATCCAATTAGCTGGGATAACCAAGTTGACAGAATCATGGTTGGACCAGATATTCTTCAGGGCATGGAGAACATGGTAAGAAAAGTAAAACAGAACTTAAAGGAGGCATAGGACAGACAAAAGAGTTACGTGGGCCTAAAAAGAAGACACTTGGAATTTCAAGTGGGAGATCACATCTACTTAAAAGTCAAAGCCCAAAAAAGTTCATTAAAGCTAGGAAATTGTGCCAAGTTGGCACCCAGGTTTTGTGGGCCTTTCTAGATATTAGCTCGAATTGGACCCGTAGCATACCAACTTGCACTTCCATCCAATCTAAAAATTCATAATGTGTTTTATGTTTCTTTGTTAAAGAAGTATCTTCAATACCCTACTCATATGATCAATTGGAACTTGGTGCAGGTGGAACTAGAAGGCGAGTTCCAAGAAGAAACTATGTGCATTCTGGACCGGAGAGAAATAGCACTTCGAAACAGAGTCGTCGCTCGGGCAAAGGTGCAATGGAAGCACTTTAGCCCTGAGGAGGCCACTTGGGAGTTGGAAGGATATTTGCAGAAATCTCATCCAATCCCGTTCCAAGAAAGGAACGAACACTAGGGAAAGTGTTTTATTAAAAGGGGAAAGGATGTAACATCCCCAAAAATAAATTATTTTTTGGAATTTGAAATTTCTTAGGAAAATTATTCTATTTTTGGTAAATTCGAAATTGGAAAATGTTTTCCATTTATGGCAATTCCAAATTTGGAATTTGGTTAATTGTAATTAATGATTATGACTATTGGGCAGAGGTCTGATCTGACCCAGCTAACTACTTGACTATAACACTTTTATGAAACAAAATATTTTATAATTATTGCAGGAGGAAAAATGGAACAACCATGTTGAAATTAGCTGACCATGACTCCATGAGTGGGGAACATGTTGGAACTACCTCAGGGCTGATTGTGACAAGTGGAAAATCCAGAATTTGGCCATGGGCAGCCCCTAAAAATCATGGATTTGGAAAGCTGCGAAAATTCCCAAGGGGACAAAGACCTAGTCATTTTTTGTTTTGGATATATGGCATATTGGAGGAGGCGAGATGCTGCCTAGTTTGATGGGGGGAGATTAATGTTCTCTTGTTGTTATGAACACTACTTGCTAAGTGTGAAGCAAGGAGAGGACTGCTAAAACTAAAAGGCATTTGTTGAGGAGGTGTTCCAAGTTATCCCTCATGGACCCATGGTCAGGCTATGGGGAGAACATGACAAGTGATTTGGTTGCCCTGTTCTAAGGTTGGAAGGAACGTGGTTGTTCCCTTTGTATTTAAGCGTACCAGTTTAGATATGTTATTCTATCCCTTCTCTGGATGAATTTTATATAGTTAAATATCTGATAGAATGCATATGTTAATTCTGCATCGAAGTATTACTATGGATGGAATTGTTCGAATGTGGTTGAAATTAAAACTGACATAATGGCCTAAATGAATTCTGAAAGAGTCATTTATGTTGATTTAATTATTGAATGAATGTTAGTGTTGTTATTTGGTATATTCACTGAAATATACATCCGGTTGAAGTTTTGGAAAAGTTCATGTTGTAGATTAGACCACTGCTATAATATGATAAACTACAGGATAACCATTGCACAGTCGTATTTTTATGTAAATCTAACTATGTACAAAATGGAGTTGGGACCGAACTGATATACTTGTGCATATACATTTCTGTGGGTAGATTTCAGAGCCTTAATACTCACTCAAGACTTCCATCCTCTCACTCTTTAGAATCATAATCAATATGAAGTGTTAGGTATGATAGGAATATTTCACGAGATATGTATAGAAGTGCATAATTATATAAATATGTTATACATAGGTATATTTAGGTACAGTCGATAATTTGTACAGAAATATATAAACCAGGAATTGATCATTTACAACAGGAGTAGCAACATGTGTACATATGCCCCTCTTATAATACCTAATTAACAGACTGTTTCAACAATTGTGTAACCTCAACCAAGAAAATGTAATGCTAGACTATGAAAGCCGGTAAACTTATCGAATCAGAGAATCTGGGACCCTTTTCCCCATGTATTATGTAATATGTTAAGTTTGAAACAACTCGTTCCAATATCTGTACAATCAGACAACAATGAAATAAAAGAAAACAAATAGACCTTTTTATACAACTAAATTTTTGGAATACATAACCGTATCAGGAACAATTAGAAAGAAAAAGGAAGCATATAAGTCTGATCAATACAATTAAATGCTAAATAACATTTCCATAAAACTGGAATTAAAATCTTTGTAAATTACTATAGTCCATTACAAAGTATACAACAGAGTAGTTATGTGACTCTTTTAATCGCTAAATAATGCATCCACAAAAATGGAATTAAACTTACTGTAAACCATTGTATTTCATGTAAGGCATTTAAGAGAGAAGACCCGTGACCCAAATGTTAGTTATACTCTCTTCAAATTCAAAATTAAAAGTATGCCAAAAATTTACACAAGACCTACGATATGGTTCCGATCTATAGAGTTTCAACTTTACATTTTTTTTGTACTAATAGTCGGAACAGGAATTTTACGTATCCAGCATAAAAATTCTAGATTGGAACCTAGGATTCCATGATTCGATATTTGGAGCAATAAGATCTGAGAATGTTGTAAAGTAACCCAAGTATCTTTTGTACGCGGGTATTCCTAGAATCCCAAAAGTCTCGGATGCTCCAACCCTGTAAGGGGACAAAGTATATCAGTAAGTAACGATAGCATTTAATTATAAAAAATTCACATTAAATCTCAGATTTAATTAACTGAAAGAAGGGATTACATAAAAATTTGAAATCATACTCAACTTGGGGTAACAGTGACAGTCACATTATCTCCACACAGTCGATGAAGTCATCCCTAGACTGGAAGGGAGAAGTGGGTCGATGTCAACCTAATGGGTACCCTCACAAAGACCAAGGATCCCATCATTAGATCATTTTAATCCATTCCATGAATTCTTATATATGAATAAAATCAAAGAGAATCTTATAGTAAATAAAATAAACAAGAAGTACATAAAGAAATATATTCCATCACTGTTCATAAACTTCACCTAGAATTAATACTTATACCGAATGGTGGTTTCCACTCCCAAAAGGTTAATAACATAATCATATCAGGGATTTGCCTAGATTTATATATTACTTATACAGCATGTTTCCCTTACGAATCATTCATGATTCAGAGTAACCGCTCTACTATATGAAGGTTATAGAAAGCCTTTTTTCACGTTCGGCTAGCAGGTGGCCTGTCAGGATTCATCAAATTAAAACACTTAGAGGTAGGATCGTTAGTAGGGTTTACCCTATCAGAGTTTATTCAGGGTTTAATACTCCCGTGTAGACATACAGGGATTCAAAACTAAATAATATTTACTATTGGCTAAAGTTAAGCACTAGAAACAAATAGAGGAACTCTGGGAAAAATTTGAGTATGGCCTTAAGGGGACTTTTCGAGATGTAGGTATTGGGTAATGAGGTATCGAAAGGGTGCCAAAAGGCTTGAAGACAACCACAACGAAATCTATTTTTCTGACGAAACTTTAACCACGAGAGATTTACGAAAGAATGACATCTATAGGATAGATTATTGCAGAAGAACTAATAATCAGAGCTACAACACAAGATTTCTCCCACTGTGCTAAAAGAACCAAAACTTGTTTCATAACCAAAACATAGTGTTAAAGAAATCTTACCAGGGAGGGCGAATGGTGATGTCATTCCACCTAGTAACGTTTTTTCCCAAAACCACAACATGCTTCTGTAAGAAACAATATGCAGAGTCTCTCGAAAAGACTTCACAATGAAACAATAAACACGTTAAAAATCTAAAAAGAACCTTAACTACTCAGTTAAATGTTGAAGGTACAAAGGACGGTTAGCCATGTGACGAGATCCCAGTTGGCACGTATGGAATGAATGAAAATCCAGGTGAAAGCATCGTATTTCATGCACACGAAACTACCATTAATTGGAAGATACAGGGCCTTAACTCCCTCCTGACAGTAGACCACTCTTTTCACATCAAGACATTGCAAAGTAAATGAATCCATTCATATTTTCTATGAGTGGGAAATCGTACCCTCCAACCGTATTAATTCAGTTAACTTATCATCCAAGAGGAGGTTCGTTGGAGGATCTTTTCGTTAAGTCGAAGTTAGTCCCTGATCTTGTTACTCAAACTCTATTAGGTAAAATGATTGGAATCATCACTAATCACGAGTAATTGGTGAAAGAACCCATCTATGATTGAGGCTAAGTATATGGATGCTAAGAGCATATATTTAAGTCACAGATTTCAGTTGTGGAGTATAGATCCAACCCCATGCCTATATATATATATATATA
>JZKD02S0476262.1:105696-122822 GCA_000966675.3 Picea glauca
ATCAATTTTTTTTTGTTTAATGGACAAATTAAATAATATTGTGTGCAACCCATAGTAATCTCTTATGTAAAGAGAGACTAGGAATATAAGTCCTAAGTCTAGTCTATGGTATAAATATTTATGCATATAGATGAGTAGGTTGGAGACTAAAAGGGGAATTACTAAAATCCTTGGAGAATCAACCTTATAAGTTTCTATATCAAGTGATATAGACAGGTATGCAAATGGCATCATGTAGTAGGACAAATTTAAATTGCATCCCGAGAAATTTATAACAGGAGTGAAGCTTTCTTCCATCTAACGACAAATATATAAAGTGTAATTGGAGATTTATGCCTCATAGAAAAAAAATTTATGACAAATTTGAGGTACAATACAGAGGAAAGGTGAACAAGGGCGAGAAATAGAAGGAAAATATTACAGAGATGGACACACAGATACAGAGGTTAATATATGAGAAACATGAGATGTATGATATTTATTTTATGTTCCTTCATGAACAATATTTAGTTTCTGCCTGGAATGTATTTACCAGAAGATGGTTTATAATATTAAAGACCTCATACAGTTTCTTAGGAATTTGAGAAGTCATGACATCCTCACACAACATCTCATGTGTGAACTGTGCATGCACAACTACCTGCTAAGAGATGATAAAAAATTCAATCCAGTTCCTTATGTGGGAGATGTCCAATTGAGGTCCTTCCTTTCCTACACCATTAACCAGGTGAAGTGGAAGAAGGAACTTAATTATTTCGAGGAAAATCAGGTACAAAGACCCCTTCAAGTTAGAATGGAGAACTTTCAAGTTACACAGATCATCATCAAACAAAACTATTTCATAAGGATTCCCAATTGGCCACAGAATATGGAAACTACACAACAATGGTGTGTTGATATTTGCATAAAACAATTGACCCATTGCAAGGAAAAGGCACTTGAAAACTGTGACCAAATATGGGACTTATCACCACCTGATGTTAGGGAACATGAATAATTTTGGGCTCCCAATTTTCGCAGAGCCATGGAAAGAATATCTAGGTATATAGCATGTATGAGGTTTTGTGGGGTTCGATGGCTAGGTTTGAGATTTTCATTCCCCATCATCTGGATGCCACTTGATCAATATCAACCTGATTACAAGGTCTAGGGAAAATGGTGGAAGGATATAATATTGACTGGGGGATATAAGTTTACAGGGACATATATGGCTGAGGCATATGACATAGCAGAACTTCATGCCCAACATCAAGGTTCCAACCCAGATCTGTGAAAGTAACGACCTGCACAAGGATGTGCATGTGACTAAATCTTGGGGAGATGTTGGGCCATCAAATTGCTTGTTTTCTACCACCTTTTTCTATCCTTATTTACCTCCATTTATATATTCCTTGAGCTATTGTGTGTAACCACAAGGGTAAGAATGCACCTCTATTATGTCCTTGTGTGTATTAGTTCAAAAATGTTAGGAATTGGTTGGGGTTTTACCAAAGAGAATCACTAATCTCCAAAATCTCGCAGGAACAAAGAAAACACATTTTGACAAGATGATGTGATCAAGGATGTAGCGCAGTCCGTAGGTTGAAGGTGCAAAAGAGGACTTGTTCCATGGTCCAACATTAGGTTCTGTTAATCGATTCAACCTTTGTGTATTTTTAGGAAGAGTTGTTACCCTAATCTCAGGATGATTTGTGCTCCATGAATTGTATAAAAGGTCGAACATAGATAGAGAAGGGATTATCTAGTTAGCCAGCTAGCTAGGAGTTGTCCTGTATCAAGATTGTAACCTATGTAATCTTGTTTTATTTATTGAAAATCGAGTTTCTTTTGAGTTTCTGGGTTTTTGTGGCAGTTAGTTCACCACAACCCTGATCGGGGAGTTGGGCTCGCTCTTATGGTCAGGTGTTGTTGACTTATGATACAGTTTTGTTGTGGTTTTGTGTCGAATCTATTAGATCTATGTGTTTTGCTTCATTTACAGTTTTCCTACTTCATTTGAATGTTACAGTTATTTATGTTTAAGCACCAGTAATGTAGTTTTTGTTCTTTATTTTACTACAATGATTGTTTACTTACATGATCAATATTGAAAGAAGAATAGTCTGCACATACAGTGCACGATATCCTGTAAAACATTCAGGCCCTTGGGTTGACAAATTAAATGTATTAGGTAGTAAATCTAGACGATTAAATTTTATTTATTTCATTCATATGAGTGTGAGTAACCTTCATTTTTTTGGTAAGGGAATGACTCAACCATAAGGCTACAAGTTCCTCATCCAAAAAGCTACAAACATAGTTGTTGAAAGGGTGTGAATGACTTTAACCTCATGTTGTGATTATCCCTTCACATCAATAGGTTAAATTTGATATTCAAGGTAATTATTGTGGCCAGTCTATATTAATATCGATTAATGGTTGTGAGTGCATTGAAGTGGATAATTAAAGGTTTGTCCCACTCTCACAAGCATAGTGATAGATTTAAAAAAAAAACATCTCTCATATTGTCCCCCTGGGATACCCCTACCAAATTGTTTTTGACCTCTGGTTCAGAGACCCAATATCTCAATTAAAACAATTCATTCAAGGGAATGTATTTTATCTTCCCCTTCATCCCAAGGTGCCTTGGGTTTCCCTTTTGGTCCACTAAGAAAGACACCTAATAAGTCCCAAAACCCCCTCTAATAAGCCCTCCTCACATAAGAAACCCTTTGAAGGGTCAATCACACATAAAAATATTGAGTATGGGTCAATCACGAATCCCAACATCCAGCTTCTCATGTAGATTTTTTTTTTTAAAACCTACATGAAGCGTGGCAATATTGACGATAGTTTGTCGCAAGGTAATGAATGTCTTTTATTAATCATGGAAATATCGACAAATGTTTGTCCCAATGCAATGAATAGGTTTTATTAAGCGTGGCCATATCGACGAAAGTTCATCACACTTTGCCATGGTTTTGCATCGCACATATAGCATCTGCATCATAAATTTTTTTCTCTGTCAAACATTTGCGTCACTATTGCCATGCCTTTTCGTCGCAACTTTCCACACTTTTCCATTGCATGTATGGAATCTGCATCATAATCTGTTGGTAAGTTTTTTATTTTGGCATGGTTTTTCGTCCCTATTGTAACGAAGTTTCATCGTTATTGCCACGCTTTATAAGGTAAACCTATCTTGAGGATGATGACACGTGGAGGGATTATCTCGTCAATGTTTCCATGAATAACTGGTTCATGGATATAGTGACAAAAAAAGTTCCACAGAATATAGTATTTTCTTTCGTGGAAAGTGCGATGGATCTGTCTGGCAATAGCAACGAAAAACCGTGGAAAATTTGGTCATATGTAGTAGTGTAATTTTGTTAAGAGGATAAGAAAATTGCATCATTAGAATATCACATGGGTATTTCCATCACACTTGTTGGGACAAAATCTGAAGAAACCTAGAGGTCTAATTCTGAAACAAAGACTCGTTGAGTATGAAATTAGCGAGGAGATAGAAAACAAAAATTACATGTAGAAAATACATATCAGGGGGTTACATGCCACCTTATGAGAATCCATATTCAAGTAATATCAATACCACTATTTATCACTTCATAAATCGGCATTTGATTTCTAAAACATTCCAAAACATTGATGGGTTATCACAATGAGAGAGTCTTTCAAAAACTCATTTGAAAAATAACCATAATCCTAAAGCCGAGATTCTTGAAAATAAGTAGAAATATGTCCCTATTGAGACTCTTTGATCTCCTAAATTCATTTTTGTGGTTCCATGCCATCCTTCGATAGCCTATCAAATTCCTTGTTATTTGACCTATAAACATAGCAAAAACAATATAAATAAAATAAGATTGCAATTGTTTGATGTCTCAATATAAAAGTTCTAATAAGAATTTTCTAACTTCAACATCACCATTCACCCATTAAATCAAAAGAAGGATTCCCCTAGGACTTGAAGTTGAAAAATTCAAAATAAAAAAAACTTACATGAGATCACAAGGAAGAAGTCCCTAGAACTTGAAGTCGAAAGATTTTATAATACAAGAAGTTATATAAAAAAGAAAAGAAAAGGATAAGTTAAAAATCTCTAAACATAAAGTAATCAAAAAGATTTTATAATACAATTAAAAATCTCTAAACATAAAGTAATCAAATAAGTACACAATATGAAGAGTCATGGCCAAAAGTAAAATTAAATCTTTACTGTAATATTTGGCACAATCTCCATTTTTTCCATGAATGTATACTAAAGCACTAAATCAAATTTTGACATGAATATTTTTACTAAAAAGCAGTCAAATAGAACATATTCAAGCCAACAACAATTTTCTTTAATATTTCGATAGTTTAAAAACTAGAACACTCAGATTTTTTTAGAAATGCTATGTTATTATGAAAAATATGCAAATTTATCCAAAAATTAAATAACTAAAAAATAATATAATTTATTTTACTAAATTCAAGAATATAACCTTCAAATGCAATCTACATTTAAATAAGAAGATAATAAGAAATAAATTCATAATTAATTTTGGCTAGCTTCATGGAGCACTAAAATAATGATAAATGAATAAAATACAAAGTATTAACAAAATCATAGAATAAAATACAAAGTATTAACAAAATCATAAATGTTGTAACATACAATGTCAAGCTTTGAACAATTATTATAACATTTTTTTTTATTGTTAAACTAAGTCTAGATACACATAGAGAATGGAAACTTTAGTAACTGATCAACACACAAACATCAAGAAAACAAACAAATTACCAAGTATAGTTACAAGTTTGGCCTACCACCAATTAAAAACACAAACACTAAATATAGTCCATTCTCTAATGTCAAGCTTTGAACAATTACTCTAACATTTGTTTTTATTGTTAAACTAAGTCCAAATACACATAGAGAATGGAAACTCTAGTAACTAATCAACACACAAACATCAACAAACAAATTACCAACCACCAATTAAAAACACAAACACTATAATTCACAAAGTTGAATTTTAACCACTAAATCATATACTTCTCCAATTTTGATAACTCCATTGTACTATCACGTCAAGAAAAAATTCATCACTCATAGAAGAACCAATTCCTAAGAAAAAACTCAATCACACCTTAGTGAGAATATAATACAATCAATAACAATGCTTTTCAAATATTATAAACTAGGTTTTTGAATTATTTTCTTTAACATTTAGCAAATCTAGCAACTAAAATCATTCGTTTCAAGATTTATTACAAGGAAAACATCGAATGTAGTGGTGTGTTTAAAACGCCATATGACTAGGGTAATGTCTTCTTATCCTTCCTTTGTGGGACACATTATCTAGGTGGGTTTGTATGAAACAACAATATGATATGCCTATCTTATAGCATTTTCGAATAAAAAAAATGTGACCATGAAATCTTGTCCTCCTTTAATTTTAATCTTATAAGAAAATTGCTACCTTAAACTAACTCATTTTTTTTGAAAACATATACAGATATATCTTGTGGTACTTGTTATATTATATATAATAGAAATGATTCATTTTTCTTTTGGAAACATATATAAATATATATTTTGGTACTTGGTATATTATATGCCAGAGAAAGGGCATCGAGGGAGTTCATGTCTACCATTTACCATGTAACAATACTAAAGGAATGCACTAATAAAAATTATTTTTAAAAAATTAACAGTGATGTTAATTTTTATTATCAATTGAAATTTCTATTTGTGAGAAAAAAAAATCCATTTAAGTAGATGGTTGCTTGCATGAAGTTCATGGCCTCAAAAGAGGCAATCTAGTTTCACAACATATCCTCTTGTTATACAAAAAACACAATTAGTGCATCATATTAAATAACGTGTTGGTAGTGTTGGGGGACAAAAGCCCCACTTTTGTATTATTGAAGCCCCCAAATGAAGAACAAGAAAAGCATGATAGGTTCTTGCTCAATGATATAATGACTAGTGGGTGAGTGCAAGTTTAGGATGGTCTCTCACGACGCGTTAGTGACAATGCAAACACGAAACAATGATTTGTTGACCTGGAGGGATGATTCTAGATACTTTCACGATGAATTTGATTATAGTGTAAGAAGGTTAAATGTAGGGAAATCAAATTAGATTCTAGAATATATAATTTTTATTTATGAAATTTTTGTATGACCATGTAAAATTCGAGTTTTTTAATAGTGGTATGATTTTTCTTGCAAAATGTTATGCATATGTTCTCTTTAGTTGAGGTGTCGAGTACATAAATGATGGATGATGTTGGTTAGGCTTCCTTCTTGCTACCATTTTGGGGCTGACCCAGGTTCAGACCTACTCTGGTTTCCAACAAAACCCCCTTAAAACTATCGTCCCTTCTGGTAAAAAAAAAGGTGATGCAGAGCACAAAATTCATTACGCAGTCTCACCCAAGATAGTTCTTATGGGTGGTTGGAACGCTCAGGTGCTTGCAGCCTGGGAATGAGTGGGGATCTAGAATTAACCTCTGCTATCTTCATTTATTTAATCTAACATTCATATTACCTTGATTAATCTATCATTCTTACTCATGCATGTAAATTAACAGATCTAACTAAATCATTCATACATGTTTCTAAGATGTAATCATTAAAATCAAAGGAGATACACAACATTCACTCACATAACACATGATCTAACATCCACAAATATTTGGCTGCTTTGCTCTTTTATTATCATTTTTCCAAAACTATAAAGAATCTCACATTACAATCCTCTATCAAAATAGGTCGATATATACAATGAAGAGGACAAAATCACACTAGGCTCCTCAGCCTATGATCTAACCCACAAGATCTACCTTGTTTTCTCTCCTCAGCTTAACAACTTACAACATAGATCGAAAAAAAACATAGTAATAATGACCAACCACATGACATCTGACTCCTGACCAAAGAACCACACCGACCTAGACTTCCTAGGTACCTATTTATACATGTTCTTGGATTACTAGCCATTACATCTTCTTACCAAAACCCTAACCCTCTCATGGCTAGGTCTCCTTTCATGCGCTCTTCTCATGCTTTCCTCTTCTGCATATGTTTATGTCTTGCACGTGTTTCTTTTCCTGCATGTGTGTCTGCCTTATACGTGTTGTTTTTCCTCCATGCACGCCTGCCTTACACATGTTGATTTTCCTGCATGCGCGTCTTCCTTACACGTGTTGTTTTTCCTACAAAATTGGGCCTGCGCCCAATAGTCCCCCAACACTAACATCATGACTCGTCCCGAGTCACTTCCTAACTCCAACATATATCACTGCTTGTGCTAGTGCTTTGTACATACCTACTACCCTTTGGGACTACTCCTTGATGACATTGCTTTGGCCACCTGTGCGGTGACTAGTGGCTATAATAACTCACCCCCTTCGAAGCATATATGTTTGAGGCATACTTTTGTTGCATCGATTTCCACGACCAATTGTTCTGCCTTTCCTTGTAGAGGCTTCAACTGATCTTGTTGTGCAATCTTTTGTTCCTACACCACTTTTAATTCTGCCTGGAGGTTCTTCATTTCTGTGACCATCTTGATCTTCTCTTACAGTGACGTTGTCTCTGTCCCTGCTTGACATCTTCCATTGGTACATGTATTTTATCTTTCTTTCTTTGAAGCTCTTGTAGGCTCCCATCCTCTAATAGTATGTCCATAGTTGGCCGCTCTTTTCCAGCAGTTCTGCCACTCTATGTATGGTATACATGATGTTTTCTGCAGTTGTTGTTGTGCCTTTCTCTCTTTGTGCTCAAACTGTTGGAGGAGTAGTAGGTACTGCGCACTCCTCCAGTTCCTTGATCTGATATTTATATTGTTGCAGAGTATGAACTATATTTGTTATATTTTCCTCCAAATATGCTTCCTCTGATGTTGTTTCATCTGATATGGCTTGAAATACTGCGTTTATTTGGTTCTCCATCTCGTCCATTTTTTATTGTGACAACTCTTTCTTATGCCCTTCCTGGTTGATGGCTTCCTTCAGTACTATATTTACCTCCTATGTTATTTGTATATTTTTCATGTCATACCTTTCTCTAGACTGAATATCTTGCATGATGCTAACCTATAACTTATACAACACCTTTGTTGGCATCTTGGGCAATGCCAATTCCAACATTTTGATATCCTTCACGGGCTTCTGCATTTTTTCCTCATCGATGAACATCATACTTGGTGTTATGATAAAGTTATCACTTCCCTGCACTATGATTTGTATTGTCACTGTGATAGGTGCTCCTCTTACTGGCACTGGTTTCTCCTTTTTTTGTTGTTCCACCTTGATCCTCAACTATTCTAGTGCATTTTTTACCTCCTGTACCTGTTCCAAAATTGAAGCTCGGTGGTTTTCTGCATTCTCCCATACTTCTGATAGTTGATATTCTATTGTCGTGACTATCATCTCTACATCATCTATTGTTAGTGGTGTTTCCAGTTGTTTCTTGTGGGCCTTTTCTTTCTTCTTGGAACCACTTTCTTGCTCCCCTAGCCTTTTCCTTTGGGCATCTGTTGGTTCATATGCTTCTAGTATCTGTGTGTCCATGCCTGTCTCCTACCCTTCTTCTTCTTCCATTGAGACTTTCTATGTCTCTGTCTGTATTTGTTCCGCACACACTTGTTTTGTTGTTTCCCTTGTTGTCTTCTTTGCGCACGACTATCCCTATGTCACACCTTGTTGGGATGGATTCTTCATTCTAGTTTTATTTTTTATGGGAGTGTTGCCCCCTTCTTGGACATGTGTTGTATTTTTCTTGGTGGTTTCTTTGTTTTTGGTTCTCTGTTGTGAGGGGACTGTTCTGTCATGCATTCTCGTTTGTGCTTCTAGCACTGTATTTGGGATTGTTGGTGCTTTCCACTCCTCGTTCCACTCCTGGACCTCCATGTGGATGTTTTGTGACATCATGTAGTATTTCAACTGCAGCCACTCCTTGGTTGGATCTTTATTTTCCTGCAACCACATGTTGTGGTGTCATACATGGAAATTCGCTATCTTTCCAAACTACTCAACAGTTCCTGGGGATATCCTCCATGTATCTACCAATATTTTCTAGATCTATGTTAAGTATAGAGAAAACATGTCAATGTTGGATTTATTTGTTTTGGGATTTGGTGTGCTTCGTATCGATGTGTAGCGCACTACGCCAATTTTTGGTTGTCCTTGGAATGAACATAGTGTATGTGGGGTCCTTCCACCCCATAAGTGCAATGACGATAAGTAACCATGAATAGTGGAAATCAGAGCCCTAGTCTTGTGCATCCTTTCAATATTCAAGGAATGAGTTCATAAGATATGGGGCCCATCTCATTGAGCTCCCCTTTGCACATTGTGCCACAACTGCGACTATTCACGCGGGCACTTCATTTTTTCAACACTTGTGCATTAATTTGCAACCCAACAGTCTTGTTGAAAATCATGTCATAGGATCATTAATGTCTCTTATCCTCATACCCCTATTACCCCTTTATGCACCATACTTTTCTTTGATCTCATCTTATATGGATTTCTCCTCAGCTTTGTCTTCTAGGTATTGTTCTGGCTTCTCCCCATCTGTGGGTAGCCTTGTAGTTATCGCAATGATATCGATGTTGATCAGTACTAGCCTATCCATCCACAAGTTGCCTCTGTGAACACTTGCTAACAACTATTTGACACATCTGTTTATGTATTTCCCACCCCGGAAGTGTGGTATGACTAGCAAGTTCATGATGTCGGTGTTGTACAGTCCTAGGATCCACTGCATAGGCTCCAATAGTGGTGGACCTTATGGAACTTTTCCCTTGGCCTCTAGGTAGCTTTGTGCTACCAGATATGGGATCTTGACGGTGTCAGAGACATCATGGTCAAAGTATTTAAGGCTATCGACTCCTCCTACCATTTTATCTTCAGCCTCCACTTCCTTAGGAACCTTCGACATCACTAGACCTAGTTCTGTCTGCGTGCATTATATGCCCTGCACACTCCTTTCTGCTTGTAACTTATTTTTTCCTTGTGGGGATGATACCCCACCCTCTCGCACAACCTCTTTCTCTGTTTTGAGCTCTGGTTCTATCTCTAAACCCTATTGCATGGAACCTATGGCTGGTTCTTCTTGTTGTGTCCATTTACCCTTAGACATGTCATATTTCTTCCATTCAACGTCCTCTTTTGGATTCTCGAGCTCCTGTGTGGGTTCCTTCTCCTCCTCCATGTGTAATGTGGTCTGCTCATACTCTAGTGTGTGTATTTTTTCCACATACACCACTATAGGCATCTCATTGGTTCTGGTTTGTGGCACCCATGTGCTACTCTATGTGTTTCTCTTGGTTTTTCTTGGTGCTCCAACCATCAGTGATGACATGGTGAGGAAATCCGAACTACAGGCTCTCAAATCGACAGATGGTAGCACAAATTCACACTCTATCACTCTTCTACTTAGCTCTGTGTTCTTCTCCTTAGAAAATAACACAATGGGTCAGTTTCCCCCCGTTTTCCGACTTTATAGCAGGATGAAGAAGTGGAAGTTGTGTTTCACTGGTAATTGTCACTTTTTCACTTTTTGTTGTGTTTCCTGCACATTGCACCTTTCTACCCATTAACTTCTCTTCTACATGTCGTGTTTTTGAACCCTGGTTTTCTAGCAGCACCCTATTTTTTTTCCTAGTTCTATTTTGTCACAACCCTTCATGTGCGTTGATCTATTTTTTTTTTCCTCCCTTACTTATACTATAATACACTATAGACATATTTTGTTACTTCCAGGTAACTTCCAAAGTACTAGGAGGTCAATTGTCCATGTACATTTTCAGTCAACTCCCATTGATCATTCCTCTGATTTTTGTACCTCATAAATATTTCAACTGTACCTCTCCCCCTTCTATGATAGTATGCACTTCATATGGTCCCAAACAATGCATTCTGAACTTTCTTGGATGCTGAAGAAATTTATTGTCATACACTAAGACTAGGTCTCCCTCGAAAATATTTCTTTTAATATATTTGTCATGCCAAGCTTTGTCCCTTGCTTTCTTTACTTCTTGGTGATATCCTGCTAGAATCATATCTTCTTCCATCACCATTAGTTGACTTAGTGTTTCTTGTACTGTGTTTCATTCTGTCATGTTAGTGATTGGTGCTACGCATAGACTAGGTACCAAAAATTCTAATGGCACAACTGCTTCTTGTCCATACATCAACTTGAATGGTGTCTGCCCTGTCAACTTTTTTCATGTAGTCATGTATGCCCATAATACTAATGGTATCTTCAAGTCCCAATCGTCCCTGTTGACATTGCATATCTTTGTCAATGCATTCTCTAGGATCTTATTATAGGCTTCCCCCATTCCATTTTCTTGAGGGTAATATGGTGTACTCTTTTGATGATAGAATTCAAACTCCTTAGTCATATCCTTGATAGTATTATTGATGAAGTGAGTGCCTTGGTTACTCATCAAAATCCTTGGGCATCCAAATCTAGTAAGCACTTTCTCAAACAAAAAGTGTGTTGTTGTCTCTGCACTACAATATTTATTGGTGTCGCTTCTCCCCATCTCGTTAAGTACTCTGTTGTAGTAATGATATTCCTTGCTCCTAACCTCTTTTCTGGTGGATTAATTGGTCCCACAAAATCTATTTCCCACTAGTCGAACACTTGAAAGGTTACCTGTGTTCTTAGGGGCATCTCATCTCGTCTATTAGGTGTATCAACCCTTTGGCATACATCACATCTCTGGTAGTATTCATTGGCATCTCTCTGGATGGTCGACCACCATAATTATGCACGCAATACCTTCTGCGTGGTAGTTTTTCCTGCATAATTTCCTCCATATATTCCCTCATGAGCCTCTTCTAAATTCCTAGGCCTTTCATGTTCTAGTACACATATTCTCAATATGTTGTCTACGCCCATATTGTATAAGTGTCCCACAATCAATTGATAGTCTGCGGCTATGAAAACCATATTTTTCTTCTGCGGAGTGTTGAATTCTTGTGGCATATTCCTTGTACTCAAGTATTGAATTATGTTAGCAAAATATTCATAATCTACTTGGACTGAAAATAACTATGCATCAGGGAAGTTGTCCTATAAATTCGTAGGTTCCTCTCCATTGGTGATCCTTGACAGGTGGTCGGGTCCTGCATTCAACTTCCTTGGATTGACTATAACTTCAAACTCAAACTCCTGAAACAACAGTGACCATCTACAGATCCTCCCCCCAACACTAGCTTATTGACTAGGTATTTGAGGGCATAATGATCTGTGAACATTTTAAAATGTTTCCCAAGTAGATAGTGTCTGAACTTCTACAGTGCATATACCATTGTTAGGCCTTCTCTTTCTGTAGTATTGTAATTCTTCTCTGACTTTGACAATTTTTTTCTTGCAAGTTATATAGGATGGTCTAACTCTCTAGCTCCTGGCTGCATTAGAATAGCTCCAACTGTTATGGTTGATGCATCTACATGCACATGAAATTTATTTTCCCAATTTGGTAATACTAGTATTGGTGTTGTTACCATTTGTCCAACCCTCATTGACAATCCTCATTCCACTGAAATTTACTATATTTTTTCAACAGTTTCTCCATCGGTGCAGTGAACTAAGAATATACTTTTATGAATTCCCTGTAGTAGCCTATGTGTCCCAATGTTGCTCTCAACTGACGTACTGATTTTGGTGGTGGTAAATTGATAATCACTGCAATCTTGGCAGGATCTACTAGAAAGCATTGTTTGCACACTATATGGCCCAATAATATCCCAAAAGGTGTTCCAAATATGCACTTCTTGATATTTAATGATATCTGACACTACATACATCTTTCCAACATTAGCCTTAATACCTCTGCATGGTATTTCAACATACTGTAGATTGTCCAATCATCCAGATATACTTCTAAAAAATGATGGATGAATTATTTGAATGTGGCTATGACTACTCTTGAGAATATTTTTGGTGCATTCTTTAGTCTAAAAGGCATGACTGTGTACTGGTAAGATCCCCATTATGTGGAAAAAGTGGTCTTGTACATGTCTTCTAGAGCTATATTGATCTGATGGTAGCCTAAGAATCCATATGTGAATGAGTATGATTCCTATCCTCCTACATTCTCTAATACTTAATCTATGAAATAGGTGGGGAAAGGGTCATGTAAGAGAGAATCATTCAATTTCCTGATATATACAAAGATTCTTATCCCTCCTTATTTATTTTCCTGTAAAACCATAGGGCTTACCCATTCAGATTCCTCCACTGGTTTGATGATTCCAGCTTCCAACATTCTATCAATTTCTGCTTTTACTTTCTGCTTATATATTTGATTCATTTTATATGGTCGTTGTTTGACTGATCTAGCCTTGGGTTTGAGAGGTATATTCATCTCTCCTAGTTATGTTGATATTCCTTTCATCTTTGTATAGGTTGTTGGGAACATGTCACTATACTCATGCAGTAACTCTGTTATTCTTTCTTTTGTCTATTTGTTCTATTGTTGATACTCTGTTATAAGTTCAACCTATGGTTCTCGAATGAATATTACCCCTCTAATTTTTTTGAGTGTTGAATCCATGTTGGGGTTCTCATGTTCAAATGAGAAAGTGACTATAAAATTCCGTTGTAATTTTGCCCATTCTGCAGTACCTCTACACAGTTCCTGGTCTACATACCTATTTGTTGGAATTCCTTCCAATGTGTGAATAAAGTGGTGAGGCCATTCTTTTGGTGGTTTCAATATCCACAGTGTTATGCACTTCTCCAAGTGTTGTATTGGTGTCCCTTTTCCATCATATATCTACAGTTGATTTCTTCCCTGTTCTACACCAAATCTGATGCGTAGTAATCACTTACATTGGTATGAGTCCTTGATTGTTTCTTTGTGCGCACCCCACCATCTTGCAGGTGTTTCCTTGAGTGTTATTTCCATAGCTAAGACCCTTTGATTTTATAACACTTCATTTTCATATCTTGTTAGGAATTCTTCTAATTCATTCACCCCATGAAAGATGGGAGGATCTCTTATCTATGTACCTACCCATGTTACTGCAGAGTCTATTCGTGCACACCTTATTATGAAGACTTCATGTAATATCTATTTCCAATTATCCAACCTTGTATCTGAGTTTGACGCACGTGATGTGATACTTCTCCAACTGAGTACCCCGTCTGCAGTTGGATTCACACAATCTTCTTCTCGTGTAGTGGTTCTATATAATTGGTTAATTTCCTCTAGGTCTACAAACCTTTGTCCTTTTGATGGATCTCGTGGTGCAATGACTATGTACTCTCCTGACTCAAATTTCATCTTCCTCATCTTCAGATTGATTATGGACTGATTGTCAAAGGCCCAATCCAAGCCAAGCAATGTTGGATAAGGTTTTGTGCCATACACTATTTCTATTACTTCGAAATTATCTTTAGTCCACACTCCATCCAGATCTATTGTTACACCCTTTATCCTTCCAATTGGAAGAACCCTGTGTTGATTTGCTAACTTTAGCTTAACAGGTGAATATCCTAATGTGGGGTCTCCCATACATTGCCATGTCTTCTTGGGTAGTACATTCACTTCGGAGCCTAAATCTAGTATAATATCCTCCATGTTGAAATATCCAATGTTGGCATTTAGTCTGAACTCTCTTCTTGTTCTCCTCCTTGTATGCACATGATAACTATTTTCTTCTCTAGCTTTCCCTCTACATCTGTGTTACATCTTTCTAACATATTTTGTGACAATTTAACAGATGATGGATCATTTAGTATTTTAACATAGGATTGCATAAAATCCTTTATGGTACTTACTTTTCCTAGGGACTGCACTTCATTAGTGTGATCCAGCGATGAATGCATCTTGTACGTTGGTATGTTCTAAGTGTGTTGTGAAGTTGATGTAGATGCAATATCTGGCTTCAAGAATTCTTCTCTTTCTTGCTTGAATATCTCATTTTCGTTCTGTGCATCAAAATGCTTATGTGGTTCAACATTCTTCTTCATCCATTGGTGTTGTGTTGTATCTTGTCTTACTGCATCATCTCCTATATTATCTCCTCTGCACGTAACTATGTCTATATTTATTCCATCATCCCTCACTTCTATAGAAATCCATTGAACATTTTGATTGTTCTGATTTCTCTTTTTCTAGATCTTCCCCAATAGTGTTGATGATTCTTCTGTGTCATGATCCGATGCATGAAAATGCATACAGGTCCCAGGTGGGAGTGGAAATATCTCGCATGGTGTCATGGTTTTTGACAGTTATGTCATACCACCAATCCTTTGCCTCTTCCAAAGCCTCCTCTACCTCATCCTCCACCTCTATATCCATCTTGATCTCCTCACGGTGCATTGTACTAGGGCACCCGCTTATACTACGCGGGATTATATTGTGGCTATGGATGCACAGTGTTATATTGTTGTGGCGTAGTGTTATATGGGGATGGTACTTGGTTAACATGTGGTACAGCTTTCCCTCTGATCATATCTTCCTGCACCCTATAGGTGTCTGATGTTCTTTCTTTCATTAGCTCCATTGTCCTGCAATCTTTATCATCATGGCCTATTGACTTGCAAAAGTTGCAATATGAACTCTTATTCATTGTCTGGTATTTCTACATCATTTGAAAATGATATGGATCATTCCCTATGTCTTACAGATATCACACCATAGTCCTCCTAATGGAAAAGGGTTTGGAATTCTTGTTGCCATGTACTACGAGAATGTTGGGCATTCATTCTTGTGATGTCCTTTTGTCCTACATGTGGTACACCAAACATCTTCTCTTTTGTCTTTACTCTTGTTTTGGTTTAATTGAAATGTTAGATTCTTTGGGTCCTCCTTGAGCTCCTCTATTGCTAGATATGTCTTTTGATATTGGTTGTCTTCTAGTTGCAAGGCTACCTGTAGAGCCTCTACCTGGTTCTGAAACTTATGTTGTCTCAAAGGGTATTTCAAGTGTGGTTGTAGTGAATTCACAAATAGATTCCTATGATGCATATATTTCATGACATACTTCAACTTTCCCTTTAATCATTTGAATCTCTGGTCTATCTCCCAGATAGATTCTCCTGGTTTCTGTCTGATCTCTATCATCTCATTCATTTATTGATCCTCTGAGCTAGGCTTCTAGAATTCATTTATCATCAACCTCTTGATATCCATAATCGTTCTGGTTGTTCTTGGTGGGTTGTTTGTAGCTAATCTCATGTACCAATCTAGTGTGTGGTCTCTTATCATGATGGGTAACTGCACAAGTTTGTTATCCTCATCTGTGATCATCTTTTCTACCCAAATATTTTCATAGATGAACAAGTGCTTCTTATGGTCCTACGATTCTCCTTTAAACTCTAGTAACTTGATGGTGGGATCATGTCCTGCCATTCTAAATGTTGAACTACTATGTCCACGCAGTGTATATCCTTGACTAATACTTCTCGAACTGGTTCCCCCAATTGTTTCTCCCTATGTAGATGTACTTCATGCTGTGTTTCTTCCATTGAAGTTTATTTTTCTAAATGGTGGTGTTCTTTCTAGTGTATTAGTCGCACATGGGTTTATGGATTCCACACTGACACGGATATCAATAGGAGTTTTACCTATGGTTTCTTCTCTTTGACCTCTTTTCTTCCTTTCATATGTCACACATAGGATTTCCTCAATCTTCTCCATGGCCCGGAGATCCTCTACCTCTTTTTCATCACTTGCCAAGCTTTCACTCGCGGCCATGGATCTTTTTGGAATAGGGATAGACCCAGGGTTCAACGCTTAACAACGCACCAACAAAACCTTGACTACCATACCTTTCAGAAACACCTGTGAAGTAGGCAAAGTCTCACCCGAGGTAGAAGCAAGGGGGTTTATAGGATGCAGGTGTCTATAACCAAGTTGGGATATGAATCTATGATAATAGCACTTCAAAGAATATTCTTTCAATGCTTAGGAAGTGACATGCATTAGTTTATTAATCCCATTAACACCATATAGAATAATCAAAGATAGATTGACACCATAACAATAAATGATTTTATACCCTGAGCACTTAGCACTTAGCTCTTAGCACCACAAGTTAGATCTAGCATTCATTTAACCTTTAAAATAAGTAAAGTATTTAAGAAACAATATATATATATATATA
>JZKD02S0476262.1:124618-137655 GCA_000966675.3 Picea glauca
CATAATCTAAGCACTAAGCAAAAAATAATAGAGATAACACTAAACAAAAAAAACCATGAGACACCAGATATACATGGTTCAACCCAGAGCGGGGATAGGTCCACAAACTGCTTCACCTCTTTATTATTCGCTAAGGTCTTACATCCAGTCACTCATGTGCACTAAGCCACATAGTCGAGCTTCACACAAGATAGGAGATCTACGCACTAAGCCCTAGATCCTCCTTCTTTGCCTTCCAAAAATAGGTCAAATGCACAGATTCACAATATCTATCACAACACTTAACACCTTCTACAAAATCACATTCGATCACAAAGCCTCGACTACATACAATCTGTGTACAGAGATATTGTTCCACACATAACTACATTCACTTTTATTTTTCTACAATACATTCCCCTTTATTTATAGTTTACAAACCCTTACAATAAGGCCTAAACATGGGGAGAACCCATGGGCCGACAACCCAAAAATCCATTACAAAACCCTAGAGGACCCCTTAGTAGGTCCACATAGCCCACAAAATAAGTGAGATACATGATCTCAGCTCCGCCTAGGTTCTCTTTCTTTGACCATTGTGTCAAAGTCCAAAATTGGGCCAAAAATGACCAAATTTCCCCCAAAACTTGGTTGAGGGCATAGACCCAGGGTTCAACACTTAACAAGGCACCAACAAAACCTCGACTATCGTCCCTTTCGGCAACACCTGCGAAGCAGGCGAAGTCTCACCTGAGGTAGAAATAGGGGGGGCTACAGGACGCTGGTGTCTTTAACCAGGCTGGGACACAAATCTGTGATAATAGCACTTCGCATAATATTTTGTTAATGCTTAGTAAGTGACATGCATTATTTTATTAACCTTATTAACATCACAGAGCATAATCAAACATAGATCGATGTAGTAACACCAAATGATTATATACCCTGAGCACTTAGAACTTATCTCTTGGCACCACAAGTTAAATATATCATTCATTTACTCTTTAACATAAGAAAAGTATTTAAGAAACAATATATATATTCATTACACATCATAATATAAGCACTAACCACAACACAACAGAGATAACACTGCACAAAAAAAATCGTGAGACACCAGATATGCGTGGTTCACCCCATGGTGGGGCTACGTGCACAAACTGCTTTACCTCTTTATTATTTGCCAAGATCTTACATTCAGTCACTCCTGTGCACTAAGCCACAGAGTCAAACTTCGCGCAAGACATGAGATCTGCGCACTAAGCACTATATCCTCCTTCTTTTCCTTCCAAAAATAGGTCAAATGCACAGAGCCACAATCTCTATCAAAACATTTATCACCTTCTAAAAAATCATAGTTGAGCACAAAGCCTTGACCACATGCATTCCTTCGCACAAAGTACTTATGTTTTACACAGAACTACATGAACTACTTTAACTACTTTAACAATGCATTCTTCTTTATTTATACTTAACAAACCCTTACAATAATGCCTACACATGGGGAAAACCCATGGAACAACATCCCATAAACCTGTTACAAAACCCTAACCCTAAAATTAGGTGAGATCTACGATCTCAGCTCCATCAGGCACTCCTACTTCGATCAACGTGTCGAAGTCCAAAAGTGGGCCAAAATTGACCAAAGTTTCCCCAAAACATGGTCGATGGCCAACAAATCTCTTCTTATTATTCATATTGTATCGACATGGTACTCCGCTATGCATTCTTCCATTTGTTTCCATGATCTGCTTGATTTTTTCTTTCTCCATCATAATTTTATCAAAGGCCTCTCCTTCTTTCCTTTATCCATCTCTTCCTCCATTTCTCCATCTCTTGTCAGTGCTTCCCCCTTTCCACCATGCACTCATGAAAGTTTAGTTGTCTGAGGCCATTGTCATTACACCTTTGTTATACAGTAACATCTTAATGGAAGTATACATAAATCTAATATACATACCTCGAGGTCCCTTCAAGAACTCTTTCTCTATTGCACTGTAAGACTTCACATTATCTACTACAAACTCTATGATAAATACTGCAACAATGTTGTCTAACCAGAAATATATTGCGCACATAAATTTATTGTCAACTTGTTGTAACTGTAATATCTCCACATAATTACACTCTAACTTTCTGATCCAATTAGTAGGGTGGTTGTCTTTCAACCTCAATATCCACTCATGCAACACATGCGGGAAATCACAGAAAAATAATTCATGCAAGTCGCTAAATACATACTTGTCCAAATATTTGTGTGGTATTAGCTTCAAATTTATATTATCTTTCTGCTCAAATAATAGCTCCTTTGTTTTCAGCCAGATCTCAATCTCTGCCTTCATCAAGTTCCATGGTCTCAACATCCCCGTTTATATTCTCATTCTTTTAAATTTTTGTCACTAGATCTGAAATTATTTTCTCGATTCTTTAGCAGATCTCATTCACTCAATCCCTTTCTATTCCAACCGGAAACATAACCATTTGTTGGTTAGGCTTCCTTCTTACTACCATTTTGGGGTTGACCAACGTTCATACCTTGTTGACATAGGGGCATACCCAACACATCAACAACACACCAACAAAAGCCTAACTATTGTCCCTTTCGACAACACTTGCGAAGCAAATGAAGTCTCACCCGAGGTAGAGGTAGGGGTGGTTGCAGGACTCAAATTTCTGAAACCTAGCTGGGACATAGATATGTGACTATACCACTTAACAAAGCACTTAGAAGTTTACATTCATCAGTAATTAACCCTTATTCACATCGCATATCCAAACCCTAATTATAGAACAACAAAATATTCTACCAGATCTAACACATCTAAGCACTTAGAATTTGGAAAAAGATCAGATCTAGCATTTATTCACATCATTTAATAACTAATCTATCATACTAGATTCATCTAAACATTCATTACTACACTTAATATTAAATTACATACACAAGACAACAACCATAAAGCACAAAGCAACCATAACACATGATATACGTGGTTCAACCCAGTGTGGGGATACATCCATCAACTCTTCTCTTCTTTATCATCTTCTCTCAATCTTCTACAAGCACAGAGCCTCAGAACCCACTCTGCATAGGACATGAGATCTGTGCACACCTCTTTGGATCCTCCTTCCCTGAGCTAGGTTTAAGCACAATGCCTTCTTACAATCATTTCACTTAGCTCTGCAAGTTTCAACATACACTATGCACAAAGCCTATGCAATCACATAGATACAAATATAGAACTTAACATATTTGTCTTTATTACATCGCCTAGATATCTATTTATACATTACAAAATGGGCCTAAACATGGGTAAACCCATGGGTCGACATCCCATACCCGTTACATAAACCATAATCCCAAAAACTTCCCTAAAAAGGGGTCGAGATCCCATGATCTCTGCTTCGACTTGCACTCCACCTTTGACCAGCCTGTCAAAGTCCCAAAAGAGGTCAAACATGACCAAGGATCTCCAAAACTGGGGCAAGGACAAAAATTCACCCAACACTCACCTGTGACTTGTCCTAAGTCACTCTGGTCTGGGTAACTCTCCCTCAAAAGTTTTGAGCTTGGCTCGATCAGCTTCAACCTGTTGATGCACCGAGGCCTCCTGATCGACGAACTCTTGAATAACTCCTTCCTTCATAGGTCCCTCTAAGAATTGTTCTACTAAAGTGACTACTTGTTCTATCTCTTCTCCTCAGCCTTCAATCTCTTCAAAAAGTAGGCAAGCTGCATCCTGGACTGGTTGGAGATTCTAAGTCACTTCCATGAATTTGATTTGTATGGAGTGGACCTATTGTTGAGTCATACACTCTTCTTGGGATCATTTCATCATTTCAACTGTTGACAAGAGTTTTAACTACGCTTGTAGTGATGTTTCTTGTTTCCTTTCTTCCTGGAGTTGCGACTCCAGTGTCTTCAGTTCAGGGTCCTCGGTAAGGCACTCATAATTATGCGCACTGTGACTGCTTAGTTTTCTACATTCCATGGCTAATTATTTGATCCTTTCAACTGCGCTCCTGGCAGTTTATTCTCTCTGGTATCTCACTTCCTGCGAAGTTCTTAGCACTGTTTGTAGCTCTAGTTCTACTATTCTATGTTGAAGCTTCTTAATAGATTTTGCAAGATTTACCACTTGACTCTCCACCAAGTCTTCCTCCATCTGCTCCAAGACTATCACAGAGAAAATTTCTCTGTTGACTTGTTCCTTAACTCTAACCTACTCCACGGGCAAGTGTTCTTTCTCTTGATACCTTTGTGCTTTATTTTCATCGAACTTGGTTTGGAGGTCGTCCTTCTCTTGTTGTTCAACTCCGTTATGCTCTATTACTTCCTCTTGTTCTTGCTTTAGGGCCACTATGGCCTTTTCTTTTTCTTCTTGCACACAACGAAGGCAAGCTTTAGTCGTGTCAGCTATTCTATGGATTTGGGTAGGCTCATCTCCCAACTCTTGTTCTTCTGGTGGTGGGGGCATAGTGGACACTGTGTGGATGGAGTGAATATCTTGTTGTAGACCTCTTATCTCTGTCTCAATTATATCATACATGGCTTCTTGTTTGGATTTATCTCTCTACAAAATATCTTTCGAGGCATCAGATACAGCTACGATAATGAATTCAAAGTCATCGACCATGAGTACAGTTTGTAGCTTTGGCTTACTCGCTTTGGACTTCTTCCGGGATGTAGGTTTCATTGGGGAAAACTTTATTTTCCTAGATGTCTCTGCCTCTTCAAGGGGGTTCCTAGGCAATGTTACTTCACCTTTCTTTGGCTTGTCTTCTTACCCTTCTTGCTCTTGTTTTTCCACATCATTGTCTCCTCCTCCTCTAGGTGAATCTAATGCAGTCTCTTCTGATGTGTTGTTTATTTCCTGTACATCTTCCTTCTTTTTATTCTTGTTACTATTGGGTGCATCATACTCTTTGCGAGTAGCCACTGGACTTCCAATGAGGTTGGGGTTGGACAACTCTTCCTGGTCGATTGGTATTCATTAGTGATTTATTAATGATTTATTCCAGGTCCTCCTCTGTGAGATTCTAGTAGGATTGAAGCTCTTCTTTACTTTTGTCTGCATGCACAGTAATATAAATAAAATTCCTATCTGTGCGGAACTTCGTAGGGGGCCTGAACCTGTCCAGGGTATTTAGTGTCATATGAGGGAAAGACTCAATCACTCTCTTTAGTTGAAGGTAGTATCTATGGAATATTGCGTTCAACTTCCATTTTTTCCCCATATCGCTCGCATACTAGAGCATGGTTAACTTCGTATCTAATGGCTCAAATGGCTCAATGTCAGGGAAGGTCACACCTTTCGACATCTCCCAAGAAGTGAATGCGATGAGGATCGATAGCCAGCTAAAATGGAACACATAGCCCTGAATCTAAGCTTCATGACAATCTAGTTCTAACTGATTGACTAGATAACTAGCCCAGTTCATCTATAGTCCTTCCACGCATTTTCCTGCGAGGTCAACGCCAAACCCTGTGACCTGTGTGAGTATGTTCTTTTGGACTATATTAATAGGAATCAACTGGAAAACAAGGCATGCTAACTTGTAGCCTCATGCCCCTTTCTCTACATTTTCGTAGGTGTCTTTGATCTTCTGTGCCAGGGCGCGATCAGGAGCTTTCCTTGGATAAAAGTCTTGTAGTTTTGGTCCCTGCATGCTCAATCTGGTGATCCTATGTATCAACACCAAATCGACGGTGATGCGTCTGTCTAACAATAGATACCCACCTTGGAAGCACGACAACAGGATCTTAACGCATGTGTTAACCTCTTGGTGCCTTCCAAAATGTGGTATCTTCATCACGTTCAAGACAGTGGACCTTGCGATGTCCATAGTCCATGGCTGGGGGATGATCTTCGATTTCTTTTGCTTGGTATTGGTCAAATATTTGTGAGGTGTAAGCATGCCATAGCTCTTGCGGTCTCTTAGGTTATAGTCACTGATCTTCAAGGTTGGAATCCTCTGCAATTGCAGTTTGACTACTTGTATTCCCTTCAGGAGGTACGCAGTGATGACTGTGTAGTCGAAGTCCCTTGGGACACTGTCATGACTCACCACACTGGCCAAGTGTGGGATTTAGTTGGGTAGGATGGATGGAATTAGATTCGCATTAACCAAGTCATCATGATGATTGGTTTTTTTCTCGGTTGTAGCTCAGGATGGTCCAGATCCACGAGCAGTCAATGAGGAGGCTTCCACTTCTCGCGTCAATGAGGTTTGGATGCTTGTGGACATCACCTTCTCGACCATGAGGTATATTAGAATATCTTCGATGAATTTTGTTACTGCACTAATTTGGTCTGACATGCACACTCGAGATCTGATATCTCAGGTCGGTGAACAATACTCAATGTAACATAATGAATGGCGAGGTCTCAATGATCAATGCATGAAATCAAATATTTCTCTATGGGCTTAGATAATAACAATTGGAAAAATTGTTCTCGGTGCAACACTTGACGGGGTAAGTAGATATTGTCGTAACATTTTCTTTCAACAGGTCGCAAAGCCTTCTTCAATGCAATTCCATCCATTATGGAGCGGTCCCAATGGTCCAATGGAGAACTTTCGGGCCATAACTTATTTCCTAATCATTTGGGATTGTTGATATAAAGGTCATAATGCATCCAACGGTCATATTGCTCTGCCATGGTGAAGTTCCATTCTGTGTTGTAATGATATTCCGGCAAAGTTCAAATTCTCAAAACCTTCTTTCTGCGAAGTTTTTTTTGCAGCTTCTTGCAATTTTTCTAACTTTTCTTTCTTCTTCCTGAGCTTCCTGGCCTTCTTTCCTATGAATATTTGAGTTACTGGGTTCCTCTTCCCATTTTTATTCTTATCTTCTCTTGTCATAGTAACTTCACGCTGTTGACGGTCTTTCATAGGGTTCAAGTGTAATACTTCTTTTATGTCTAGGTTAGGTGCTCTACTTTCCTGTGTGGATGGGTTCTTAAAGTATGTCTGTGTTCTTTTAGATTCATCATCTCGATCCCTTATCCTTAGTATCTTTGAATTGTTCTCTTGTTCAACTATCAACTGTGTTATTCTCCTAGTCATGAAATCTGTTAATTCTTGCTTTTTATGTTCTAGGGCTTCCTCTTCTTGTTTCCTTCGCATCTGATCTTTCTCAATCCAGGTTTTTCCTATCAAAATAACAAATGGGGCATTTCTCTCAAAAAAATTCATGATTTCAAATTCTTCTTCTGTCGAAGTGCCATGAGCACTCATAGATGTCTGGGTAAGTCTTCCACATAGGATTATCAGGTTTCCTCTAAATAATCCTATTCCTCCTAATGAAGGAACCATAGTAGGCTTTCCCAGAATTTCCCAACTTCTTTATGTCATGATATTCACCTATGTTTCCTCATCCAGGACACAGTCTATGTCAAAGTATCCTATTCTTGTTTCTATGTACTCTTTCTCTTTTAATACCTCTGATAAGTTGATATCTTTATGATCATTCAAGGTTTCTTTCATTTGTAGTAATACAGTCTCTGATTCTTTCTAGGGTTCTATCATATCCCTAGTTTCTTGGTCTGTCTCATAGTTTTCTTCTTTCATGTTCATCTTTTCAACTTTAGCAATCATTCTAGGACAATTCAAAACTCCATGTTCTGTAGCTTTACAACAAATACAACAAGGTATTCTACCAGGGCATTCCTTTGCAAGATGTCCCGGTCTTTTGCAACTGTAACAAAGGGTTAATCCTCTCTTTCTCTTAAATGATCTCCAACCTTTCTTGTACTTCACACTAGGATCATAGTAACTAACCTGCAAAAAATTATTTCTAGCATCCTGCATCCATTTGTTAGTCCAAACATTCTTCATATGCATAGGGATAACATATATTTCATTATTTCTACCACATCTATTCATATCAAATATTCTTTCTTCTAACTGTGCCCTATTTATCAGATTAGGAAAAAAATTATCAAACATACCTATATCCATTCTTTCGAAACAAAAATTTTCACTTATCTTACCTTTCTGATATCACAAACCTTCAATATATTACCTCTTTTCTTCAGATCAAACTTCTCTTCTCAGCATAGATCTCTGCAAGTCAATACTTCACATTAAAGCACAGATCAACGCACAGAGATTTATTTTCTTCAGTTCCCAGCAATCACAGTTTCAGGTCCCGACAACGGAAACATTTGTTGGCACAAGGGCATACCCAGGGTTCATTGCTTCAACAATGCACCAACAAAACCCTAACTACCAACCCTTTCGACAACACCTGTGAAGTAGATGACATCTCACCCGAGGTAGACATAGGGGTGGTTGTGGGACTCAAATGTCTGCAACCTAGTTGGGACACATATCTGTGACTATACCACTTAACAAAGCACTTAGAAGTTAACATTCATCAGTAATTAACCCTTATTCACATCTAGTCACAGATACCTACTGTGGATTTTCCGAATAACATATGTGAAACTCCTCACCACAGAAGCTTGAAAACAACCTTATTCACATCGTAGATACAAACCCTAATTACAGAACAACGCAGCATTCTACCAAATCTAACACATCTAAGAACTTAGCATATGGAAAAAGATCATATCTAGCATTTATTCACATCATTTAAACACTAAGATATCATACTAGATTCATCTAAACATTCATTACTGCACTTAATATTAAATTGCATACACAAGACAATAACCAAAATGCACAAAGAAACCATAACACGGGATATGCGTGGTTCAACCCAGTGTGGGGCTACATCCACCAACTCTTCTATTCTTTATTATCTTCTCTCAATATTCTACAAGAATAGAGCCTCAGAACCCACTCTTCATAGGATAGGATATCTATGAGAACCTCACCAGATCCACCTTCCCTGAGCTAGGTTTAAGCACAAAGATTTCTTACAATCACTTGCACTTAGCTCTGCAAGTTTCAACATACACTATGCACAAAGCCTTTGCAATCTCATAGATAGAACTCTAGAACTTATCATCTTCTCCTTTCTTACATCGCCTAGCTATCTATTTATACATTACAAAATGGGCCTAAACATGGGTAAACCCATGGGCCGACATCCCATACCCATTACATAAACCCTAATCCCAAAACCTTCCCTAAAAAGGGGCCAAGATCCTGTGATCTCTGCTTCGACTTGCGCTCCACCTTCGACCAGCCTGTCGAAGTCCCAAAAGAGGTCAAAGATGACCAAGGATCTCCAAAACTTGGTCAAGGGCCAACATACTTGCTATGGTTTCCAACAAAACCCCCTTAAAACTATCGTCCCTCCTAGTAAACCAGGAGGTGACGTAGAGCACAAAATGCATTGTGAAGTCTCACTCGAGATAGTTCTTTTGGGTGGTTGCAACACTCAGGTGCTTGCATCCTAGGAATTAGTGAGGATCCGGAATTAACCTTTGTTATCTTCATTTATTTAATCTAAAATTCAACTTATCTTGCTTAATTTTCCATTCTTACTCATGCATGTAAATTAACAGATCTAACTAAATCATTTATACATGTTTCTAACATATAATCATTAACATCAAAGGAGATACACAACATTCACTAACATAACATATTATCTACCATGGTTCAATCCTCCTGGGCTACGTCCACAAAGATTTGACTACTCTACTCTTTTATTATTACCTTTCCAAAACTACAATGCCTCGTGCATTACAATCCTCCATCAAAACAGGTCGAGATCTACAATGAGGTGGACTAGATCACACTAGGATCCTCAGCCTATGATATAACCCTCAAGATCTACCTTGTTTTCCCTCCTCAGCTCAACAACTTACAACATATATCGAAAAACAACATAGTAATAATGACCAACTACATAACATCTAACTCCCGACAAAAGAACCACACCGACCTAAAATTCCTAGGTGTTACACATGATTTTGGTCACTCTGGTGATGTTTCAACAGTGAAGTATTCAGGCTCCCAACAAGGACTTTTTGCCTGAGAAGGGTGGCTCCTGTCTTCTTCCAAAAACATATTTTTAAGATGATTTTGCAGGCTACCTATGGTCTTGGGTGCGAGAATCCTTCATTCTCGCAGGCCACCCACACTTAGGGTGTGAACTTCTCACGGTTTGCTCCATATATAGGGTGCGAACCTATTTTTAAGGTTGGAAAGAAGAAGAGGTCATGGAGGTTCTAGAAGGGGATTTTATAGAAAATGATTTGGCATTTGTATGGTTTTCATTCTACTGACGTATCAGATTTGGTGGGATCATCCTCATCCATGTAACCATCTCTCCTTCTCATATATATTGAAAGGTTTCTCATGGAAAAGGTTAAGCAAGATCGAATGAAGAATTGGTAAAAGAATTGTGTGAAGAACCCTGCTTGAACAGAAGATTGAAGGCTCGGTTTGGCCTATCAAGAGGTTTTGGATCTTCTGCATGCAAGTGAAAATAATGTGTGTGTGTTGGAACCAAGGGTCACTGAAAGGAAGTTGGCAACATCAAGGCGATTAGGTTGTACCTTGTACTTTCAATCAATATGATACAACAACATGTCCCTTTCCCATAAAGTCACTCTTACTTTATTGTGTAATTCCTTGATCATATGCATAAGTTAACATTGAATATACTTTGCTATCTTCACTTTGGATGGTTTGTGTTGTCTTGGACTTGACTTCACGAGAGTACCAGAGTGAAGTGGGAACCACAGAGACCTAAGGAAGTGATATAAAGGTACCTCACTTATTCCTTCTTATTAGTAGATTCAATAGTTACAACTTAGGGAAAGAGTCGTGTCCTGTCGTGTTTTGTTCTAGATCTAGGTGGATCTAGAGAGATCTGTTAGTGTCCGCACCTATTGATTTTTCCGATAACAAAATTGGCAACCGTACTAGGGATACAACCCATTTTTGGTTGTTTTTACTTGGCCATTTTCTCTTAGCTTACCTTTTTTCATTCCCATCAATCTCTGAGTCTTAAGTATGACCTTACAGACTCCCTGGATCCAGAAGTTCCTTCAAAATTTTTGTCTTTTTTCCAAAATTTTCTTGGTTTCAAGCCTTCTCGCACTGCACCCTTCTGTAGCATGTGAGAACCACTAGAGTTTGCATCTTGTTGTTTAGTTCAATGTGAAATTTTCGCACTCTGCCTTTGTCTGTCCTGTGAGAATCCTTCATTTTCACACTTCACCCCACTGTCAGCCTACGAACCCACTTGCAAATTTTTGGATTTAAGCCTTTTTTTCCCTCAGATGCCTAGATTGATTTGTGTGTCTAAGAAGGACTTATCTAGCCAGTGATTGAATGATTCTTGACTTCAAATCTATTAAATGATTAAACTCCTCTTGACCATGTTTTCTCAATTTTTATCTCTTGACCTTTTCGCAACAAGGGTATAATCTCTGGTTTTGAAATCCGAGTGCTTGTTTGGTTGGGAGCCTTTGATTGGTTTAAAAGTTGAGATTAATTGTCTTTTTCAATTGCTCATTACTTGGAAAATTGTTGCCCATGTGAATTTGAAGAGACTGGTCTTGTCAGTTTGTTATTTTTGTCTTCATTGAAAGATTAGTTTGGGTGTTGTTTGGGTATTTCTTTTTCATTGGTTGCTTATTTTTTCTTAGTTCCACCACTGTTATTTGGTTTCTAATAAAAAATTAAAGACATTTTCTCTTTTTTAAGCAAATTTTTATTCGAAAATATTGGCATTCAATTGTTGAAGTAGAACGAATAGAGAATTTTCATTGTTCATGATTGATTGATATTGCATTTCAGAGAAGATCATACATCGTAGTTCACATTGTTCCAGAAAACTCTTCTTTCCCTCATGTAAATAGGATTCATTAAACAAAAAAATTGTATCATCCATTCCTATCTATGCATTGTTGGGTCAGAGTCTCCCACAACATTAGTTTCATTTCTGTCTCCTTTGAGTAACAACAACCTTTAATAATATTGCACAATTTTAAAATTTAACTAGTAACTTTTTCTAAGGCTCTTTTACACCAACATTAGCTAGGAGAGAGCTTTGGAATAGGTAGTGAGACACACTCTCTAAAGAACAAAACAAACAATAGTATCTTTTGATAAGGAGTGTCAAATTCCATTTGCAGCATTTTGCCTAGGAAGCCCTTCTCACACAAGGGTCAAACCTGAGGTCACATCAAGATTGATAGAGTTACTCACCCTGCTTTGTTGATATCGGTGTAGAGATTGCACATATTATGGGGGTCACTTGAAGGTATACCCACAATGATGAGTGGAAGCCTCTCAAGATGATTTTAGGCTAGATACCCTGCCCTTGTGTGTGGATCGGACTGTCGACTGTTCCCCTAGGAATTATTGTTGTTGGTGGTAACCTTAGTAGCCTATCTTCTTAGGGTCTTACACAAGGTGACTATGAAGGGGCAGGTCTTCACAGTACCTGGAATAGACGTTGGCCAAAATCACTTGAGCTCCTTGGAGAGTATACCCATGATTATGTGTGGGATCTTGCACTAGGGTGTAAGTCTGTTAAGCAGGTCATCAACGTAACTTTTCCACCCTAGCCCAACCCCTTCTTGTCTCGTCGTTGCGATGTTGGATTTCATCACCAACTAGTGACTTTGGAATTAGAAGGTCTTGTTTTCTTGGTTTTGCTTCCTAGATTTTTACTAGTGCATGTTGTTTGTTTACCCAAGTTGACCATAGAATTTCCTTTGTAAGTTTCTAACTCGATCACAATTGACCCTCCACATCATTCACGTAGAATGCAAGGCTTACCCCTAGAAAATATGGAAAGTTCTCAACCCTTTGTTGGACAACTGAGAGGGGGGGGGGTGAATAAGTTGTTACCGTGCTTAAACAATTATGCTTCTTTTAAACTCTTTGCGGAGACACTAAATGATAACCACAATAATGCAGGGATATAAACAATGGAAAATTCAACATCAGTCACACATATGAAAAACACATAGATAGATATTTCTTGAGGAAACCCATACAGGTCAAAAACCTCTTTTTCTTTATATGATAAGTAATAGTTACATTCTTTACATTATCATACATATGAGCACCAACTCATAATGAGGCTGCAACCTCTGTTTTGCAAGATACAACTTGCT
>JZKD02S0476262.1:144052-157126 GCA_000966675.3 Picea glauca
CCATATGACCATTATCCTCATGACCGTAGCCAAACCTTCATCACTCCCTTTAAAGACCTTGCAGGTTCTGATTGATCCAACGGTGGTCGGGTCCCTTCGCTCGGATCTGATGACTAAGACCTGTCCTCCTATCGAGCTTCTCCCGGTGGCACCCGATCGTTGCCACGCGTCCTTCCAAATAGACGATCCTGATTATGTCGGGATTTCACCTTGGCTTTTCCCAATGGTATATCTCCCTCACAGCTTCTGTCTGATCTGATGGCCCTTATTCTTTCGAGAAATTTGAATGAGATCCTGTGGTTTTGGATCTCTATCTTCCTTCTCTTCTGCAAATTCCTGTATATTGAGCTTTGCCTTTGCTGCGCGCGTTTTCTTCAACGTTGTTCCTCCTGAGCTTTCACGTCTGAATCCCTAAGGGATTTTTATCCTTCTTATCCTACCATATCCACTGTACTTTCCATCAATGACAAGCATACGCTACTTGGTAAACATTTGCCAACACCCTTACCTACCAACTCACCGGAGGGATCTCCTCAATAGAGTGAAGTCCAAGACGTTGCCACTCCATAAGTGGAAAGAACTAACTCTCTAGAACTGTTCCAAATTACTAATTCTTGAGAGGACTTTCGACTTTATTCCGTCTTCGAGAGACATATTGTATGAGTGAATTCTTCTGGAGAATTAGTTTTTCAGTCTTCTGGATCACTGATTGGACCTTTCCCTGGACCTGAGGGTCAAGATCCTTTTTGGACCGCTGGCATTTTTATATGGGATCTCTTTGGCTTAAGAACAGGAGTTGATATCACTATCACACTTGAGCTTCCTGAAACATCTGATCCAGATGCAGTACCTTTTACTACTGCTTATTATTTTTCTGGTACATAAGCTCCACAAGATAACCACATATTGACTCTCCCTTTACAAATGGTCCATTACACAGATACTACGATTCCTCACACTGGGATTACCATGGCTATCCAAGCCCCCATTGGCACACTTCTTTCGCCCAGAGTCACCCCAACACTTCCACCCAGATATCATGCGTTTAATGTTTCTATTTTTGCACCTACGCAACTCACATCCAGAACTACTGGTGGTCCCACTCCTTCTAGGCAACATCTTCTCGGTTTCATTCTAACACTTCCTCCACCCCCTTTCAGAGGAACTCCTCCATCCTCTATCAAAGGCATTGATCTTAGTGGAACCATCCCATCTCTCACACCTAGTTACTAGATTCCTGTTGGTGGACAATTTCACCAAGGAGGCCAAACTCAACCCCCCTTGCAGGACAAATCCCAATTGGGACAAAACCCCAGATTGGAGGGAAACCCCCACCGACCCCACCCTATGGACAAAACATAACTCCATCCTTGGCCTAGTATTGGAATCATCTTATACAACATAATCCTCTATCGACTAGGGGGCAACAGCCTCAAACTAACTCCATCATGCCCCCTAGTATAGGCAAACCATATCCAGGCACAACTAATCCTATTTGGGTCTAAAAATCTCAACCTCATGCCCCATTCCAAGGCTACAACCTTATGAGTTACTTTCCTCCACACCAACAACCAAAGTTGCCCGGATCCTCGCATTATATGCATACTGCTTATGGTCCCACTGGTTTGCCAACGGGACTCCCTCCCTAAAGTCACCAATACCCGCATGTGAATAGACAGTTACCTTTCTTAGCCACCCTAGACCTCCCGGATCTTTCAAGGATTTTAAATGATCTGATCCGTCACTCTCCTCAATGGCCCACCATACCGGCCAAACTACCATCCGACATCCCTAAATTTGATGGTAAACCGGGAGAGGACACGAACAATCATGTAATGAATTTTTACCTTTGGTTCTCATCCAACTCCTTGATGGATGACTCTATTCGTTTATGCCTTTTTCAGCGAACCCTCATGGGTTCCACCGCAAAGTGGTATATAGAATTACCACGAGGTTTCTTCATCAAATTCAACACCCTCGCTATGGCTTTCCTCACCCACTACTAGTTACCGATCCGCTATGAAATGGGGACCGATATTTTGAGTTCTTTCAAAAAAACCAAAGCCACTCATATCTCTGATCACATTCATGAGTGGAGATGGAGACAATGTCTCATCAAACTCGAACTTCCCGATCAGTTGCTGGAAGAGTGGTTCATGAAATCATTCATGAATGAAATCAATCGTGACATTTCCATCGGTGGAGTGGTCATTGAAGAACAGGAAATCAGTCGTGCCCAATATTTAGACCTCATTTACTCACAAATGGGTACTCTTTACGACCTACTCCCTGACGTGCCTCATCCTTCTACTTCTGCCACTTCGATCACTCCCGTTGCTTCTCATGCAGTTGATGGTGTGATTGGCACTTTCCATGCCCAACCGCATTCCATCCAAACCTCTGGAAACAATCCCAAGCCCATTTCTTCTAATGTTCAAAATTCTTTGTCTCCTACCCCTCCCACTAACAAGACTTCTGAGGAAAATTCTGTTCAATCTACCCCCACCTGCAAAAACAAATCCAGAAAAGGAAAGGGTAAGAATAAGGAGGACAAAAATAATTCACAAACTGAGAAAACTAAAACACCACCTATTGACGATAGATATAACTGCAAACCATGATACCCTTATCTTATCTGCGGGGATGATCACTACACTAAGGATTTTCCACGACGAGTCGAGGTTACTAAGTTCCTTCAAGGAAGCATGAAACCCCCCACTCTGGTCGTTTTGTCACAACCCTTCTGATCTTAGGAACAAGCCCAATTGGTCATTCATGACCAACCTTCCCCCTCCAATACATCCTATGTCTTAATGTGTACAGGCGATTCAAAGAAAAATGACATCACACTTATCACTCGAGCCAAAGATTATTCTTCCTCCAAAGAGAAGGTTGATGCGATACCTCCTTCGTTGGTCAAACCATCTCCCATGACTCATCCTACCAACAGTCCTCTTCATCTCAAATGATCATGCCTCGATATAGTTCTTTTCCCTCCTCCAAAGGGTGTTGTTCAAAAATCAACTTTCAATACCCATGCACGTGTTGCCCAGAACTATAGTATTGTCGAAGATTTGGCCCAAGCATCGTCTGCAATGTCAGCCCTCAAAGTCCTCCAGAGTTGTCCTATACAACAGAAGGCACTGTTGAAATCTATTGGTGGAATCGACCCTACAAATACAAATTTAATAATTTTTTACTTGGAAGATCACATTCCAAGGTTACCCCCTCAACTTGCATTCCAAATACAAGTTATTGTCTCCGTCAAAAACATGTGTAGAACAGTTATCGACGAGGGTGACTTGACGTGTGTCATGTCTATTACCTACTAGAAAGCCATTGGCTCTCCTCCTTTGAATGAATCCCACAACATGCTAAAATCCTTTAATGGCTCCAGTTTTAAGCCTTACGGTGTCCTCCCTTTGTTGTTGATTACGTTAGAAGGCAAAACGGTCCAAGTTGAAGTGGAGGTATTTGACGCTCCTCACAATTACAACCTTCTACTTGGCCATAGCTGGATTGATTCCATGCATGGAGTTGTGTCAACTCTTTTCCATGTTGTGCATTTCCCACATCAAGGAAAGGTAATTACCATCGACCAATTATCCTTCTTTAACTTCGATGCACGTACCGAAAACATATCGCTCATTGCCAAACCCCCCCAGATACGAGAACATTGGTGTGGGTCTTCTTAAATACTCCTCATTAATGCGTACCTTCCCCATCCCACCACCCAATGTTTCACATCCATCTGTCACCTCAATAAACATGATCTCCACCTCTATTCACGGAACCCCTGTGTCTCACGACCCATGGATGGTACCCAACCCCGATGATCATCTCCATTACGGTGACGAAATGCCTTTGAGTCTGGTCGAATTCACCTATCATTCCATTCAATCAGCAACCCCTTATACCCCCTCTCTTGGTGATTTATCTCCAGATCCTTTCCGCATCATTTTTCCCATGGATGAGATGATTATGTCTGTTATGGAAGACACTCCCTGGGACGATGGACATCATCGTTCCATCCTCTTTTTGGAACAACACACGATCAAGGGCTACCAATGGATCTCAACCTCGTCGACCATTGTTATCATTTCTACCATTCCCGAGGCTACACACGATGTGGTTTACGAAGGCAACATAAGTAATATCTCACCCACTATCCCCCTCGGCATATCCATAAAACCTGAAATTTTCGAAAACGTGCATATCGGAGCTTTGTGTTCCCCTGACAAAATTTTCACCTACAAGTCGCTTTTCAAAGAATTTCGTGATGTCTTTGCCTAGAGCTATGAAAAAATATCGAGTACTGACCCCAACATTGTGATACATGATATTAAGACATACCCAGACACTAAAATCATCCAGAAACGAATTCGTCCAGTCCACCCACGTAAAGCGGCCGCTATCAAGCTTGAAGTCGAGAAACTTCTCAAAGATGACTTTATTTACCTAGTGGCTCTCATTGACTTTGTTTCCAATATTGTCCCAATATACAAGAAACAAGGCACAATCCATGTGTGCGTTGATTATAGAGATATTAACAAAGCATGTCCTAAACACAACTTTTCTACCCCCTTCGTCAACCAGATCATCGACGATTGTGCCGACAGTGAAATATTCTCTCTGATGGATGGTTTCTTCGGATATAATCAAATCAATATCATTCCCACAAACCAAAACAAAACCCCTTTTATTTTTCCTTCGGGCACATTTGCCTATCGAAAACTTCCTTTCAGTTTAAAAAATGTTGGCGCAACTTTTCAACATGCTATGTCTTACACCTTCCATGATATCAATCACATCATGCAGCCATATCTAGATGACTTACCTGCTCATTCCATGCACCGTGTTGATCATCCAATACACCTCTAATCCATTTTCCTTCGATGTCGATTTTACCATATACACTTGAATCCTCACAAATGCATTTTCTGAGTAGAATTCAGCCGACTTCTAGGATTTATTGTTTCACGTCAAGGGATTCGGGTAGATCCTTTGAAGGACGAGGCGATTCTCAATCTCCCTCCTCCTTCCTCACTTCGCTAGTTACAAAGTTTGCAAGGGAAGGCAAACTTTCTTCGTCATTTCATCCCAAACTATGTCGAGCTAACTCTTGGATTTACCTGAATTCTCAAGACAGGGTCTGAGTTTGTATGGGATACCACTGCGAACAAAGCTTTCGAAGCTTTGAAACTGTCTCTGACACGCACCCCACTTCTCTTCCCACTTGATTATAGTCATGATTATTTCCTCTACCTCGCAGCCTCGGACTACACCATCGCTATGGTTCTCATCCAGGAGGATGATTCTCATGACCAACATGTCATCTATTACTTGAGTCGAAGTCTTACACCTACCGAAAACAAGTATTTACTTGTTGAAAAAATGGCCTTAGCAGCCATCCAAGCAGTTCAAAATTTCCAGCACTGTATCCTTTCTCGTAAGACTACGGTAATTTCTAACTGCAACCCTATGCAGCACATTCTTACACGTCAACTGCTAGGGGGAAAATACTTCGAAGGGATTGTGATACTCCAGAATTTTGACTTAGAATACGAATGCGCTAAGCCCAAGAAACCATTAGTGTTTTCTGATTTGATATGCGACTTTCCCTACTCTGAGACAGAAAATGTAGCAGTCGATTCATTACCTAATGAATCCCTTTTCCTGATTAGTTCTAATGATCTTTGGTATGGAGATATCATCATATATCTCCAAACCCGGACTTTCTGGCCCAATTTGTCTAGTACTGACCACCGTCGAATATGCTATGAATCCTATCAGTATATTATCCTCAGTGATACTCTTTATCGTCGTGGGATTGACTTTGTTTTTTGACGCTTCCTCATGTTTGATGAAGCTGAGAAAGCCCTAAATGACTGCCATTCTAGAGCCTGTGGTGGTCATATGTCTAGGTATGCCACTGCCCAGAAGATCTTATGAGCAGGGTATTTTTGGCCTTTTTTATTTAACAATTGTATAATTGTCATCCAAAAATGCCACGCTTGCTATACCTACAACAATAAAATATGGTCACACCCTGCTCCTCTTCACCCTGCGGTCTCTGTTGGTCCTTTTGCGAAATGGGGTATCGATTTCATGACATGTCACCCTCACTCGACCGGGGGGAATGGATACATTATTATAGTTGTAGATTATTTTATGAAATGCGTTGAGGTGATGCTGACATTTGACAACACCGGAAAGACCGTAGCATTATTCATATTCAATCACATCATAGCTCATTTTGGTGTTCCTCAGGCTATTGTCACTGATCACAATAGCCACTTTAGAAACTTCATGATGTCCAAACTCACTGAAAAGTTGGGTCTTCACCATGAAAACTCAACACCCTATTACCCACAAGCCAATGACGAAGTCGAAGAAATTAACAAAGTCCTCATTACCATGCTTCAACAAATGATAGGGATTCACAAAATGAGTTGGCACACGATGTTGTTTTCAGCATTGTGGGCTTACCGAACATCTGTTAAGTCTACTACCGAGCTTACACCATTCCAGTTAGTCTATGGTCTAGAAGCCATTATGGTGATTGAATGTGAGATACCCTCCCTAAAACTAGTCATCAAACTCCTCCCAAACACTTTTTCTGAAGAAGAACATTTGTTGTATCTCATGTGATTAGACAAAACTTGTCACGACGCCACCCTAGTCATAGAAGCCCAAAAGACATGCGTCAAAGCCCAATATGAAAAACATGTCAAACCTCGCATTTTCTTCGGAGGTGATATGGTTCTCCTTTACGAACAAGATCGGGATATGCTAGGAGCAGGAAAATTTGAAGCTATGTGGCGAGGTCCTTCTATCGTTAGATGAGTTTTGGAGAAAGGAGCTTGTGAGTTAGTGGATTACGACGGTATCCCTTTGAAAGAACCTAGAAATGGGTTGTACTTAAAGGAGTACTATGCCTAAGATCACATGTGCATGAGTGCTTGTATTTTATTGTACCATACTTTTTGTGTGTTACTGTAGTATGCATTTTTTTCGTTATTTGGTCTCTTCCCTCAACTGTTTATATTACATTATACTTGGTTTCTAGATGTCGCAGTTTTTGCTACCCCACATTGGCTTTGCTGATGGCGCTAGCCATAGTACTCAGAACCTTGCTTCTGCTTCTTGGGAAATTTACGCCCCTACAAAGGAACTTATCACTCTACGAGGTGTGTGTCTCAGTCGTGTGACCAACAATATTGCAAAATACAGCACCGTCATCGAATTGTTGATTGATTCTATTTCACTCGGTATCTTCCACCTGGTTGTACGACTCGATTCACAGCTAGTAGTACTACAACTAAGTAATGTCTATGCTATTCGAAGTCCTTCTTTATTACGGGTATATTTACGAATTCGCCTCTTGGAACATTATTTTGATTATATTGAGTATCAACACATTCCTATATGTCTAAATACATTGACTGATGCATTAGCTAACTATGTATTAGATAGACATTTGGGCCATTTATAAACCAATCACATCACATGTATCACACAACACAAGATAAGCCAGTATAAGCCGTATATATGTATATAATGATCAAAAGTTTTTTACAAAAAGTTTATGTCCAATGACCAAAATCTCAAAAGGTGAAGCTCATAGCTTCTACAAAATAGTGTCATGGGTGACGCTCATGATAACACACAACTGCCCAGGCCACCCTACGAAGTAGTCGACTAATAGACTCTGACATGCCCACAGTATGGCACTGATAACGTCTAGGGATATCCCCAATAGCCATATCTAGAATGTCAATGGTCAACCCCTCCAATTTCTACACCACTGCCTCGTAGTCTTCGACATCCCATCGTGCCACTATAGCCACCTCCCCTCACCATTGAATAAGAGACATTCCTGGAGGTCGATATGGCCCCACATATGTGTCATCAAAAAGAGATTTTTTAATTAGTTCTTGGAAAAACATAAAAACATTTTATATGATAAAACTTGAAAAAACAATTAAAAAGAACAAAATTTGTACTTCTTACCTAGGTCACCCCATTGAGCATCCTCAGGTAGGGCCAAATCTGGATCTCCTCGAAAATTCAAACCAACATATGCGTAGTTGTCAATCATCAACATATGAGGCCTTAACCAGTCAAAAAATGAACCATTGTACTTGATTATAGGCCTAACTACGTGACGAGCCATGAGGGTGCACCACCTCAGCATCCTCAGATCTTGTGGGGCTGGTAAACCCTAGTCAACCTATAATCGCAATAGTGGAACCCTCTCGAGGAAGAAGGACACCAAAAGTGATCCGTACCCAAACTGCTTCAAGTTTCCCCTTTTGCACTTTGTCAATTGCCTCTTCATACTGCAGAGAACTGCATCCGACCAGTTGAAGACCTGAGACTCTGTGCACTCTATGTCATATTGGAAGTAACTCTTGAGAGACATGTGTGAAGTTGCACTCCCGACCATGTGTGCTATAGTGAACAAGATGGTTCGCAGGGTCAAGTCTTGGACCCCCCAAATAGAAACCTTTCCCTTGCTTCTTTCTGCCTCAGTTACACAATACTGGCGACAATACTCACTCATAGGGAGTCTTCCACCTCAACCACTGGTCAAACTAGCATGGTATCCATGCCGTGATAATCTCGTTAGAAAATAGATATCCTCGATATCTAAGGTCAACATGTGTACTCCCATGTGAAACAATTGTTGGTCTACATCCCACATATGAACCAGGTATTCCAACAACCTGAGTTGGGCCCTCATGACCGAAATTCTGAATAATTTCAAGAGCCCATAGTCTCGGAGGGAAGCGATGGTACCCGGTTCATTCCCAGCAATGGCATCCTCCTCCTCATGTTATCTTTCTTGCCACTCCATCATTGTGATGATCAAACACCTGCACAAGAGCCAGGAGAGAAAGGTCAGCAATGTTTTTCAAAACTTGGCACATTTTTTATTGAGCAGGTTCCCCTTTAGCACAGTGCGAGATTCTCACAGGTGCCCTTAAGGTTGTTGGACAACTGAGAGGAGGAGGTGAATCAGTTGTTATCGTTCTTAAACAATTATGCTTATTTTAAAATCTTTACAAGGCACTCAATGATGATCACAATAATGCAGGGAAATAAACAATGGCACATTCAACATCAGTCTCATATATGAGAAACAAAGAGACATATATTTCCCAAGGAAACCCATACAGGGTAAAAACCTCTTCTTCTTTATATGATAAGTATTATTTGCATTCTTTACATTATCATACATATGAGCACCAACTCATTGTGAGGCTACAACCTCTATTTTGCAAGCTGCAACTTGCTGAGAGTACCAACTCTTTGTTTTTCTCTAGCACCCACTAGAAGGAAGCACCAACTCCCTGGTTTCTCTAGTACTGACTAGAAGGAAGCACCAACTCCCTGGTTTCTCTAGAACCAACTAGAATGAAGCACCAACTCCCTGTGTTCAAGCACCCACTTGAACCTTTGAGGACACCATTCCTCCCTAGCACCTCCCAACCACCCTGGATTATGAATATGAAATACTGAAACCTATTTCAGTGATATAGTGTTCAATAACAGCTTACCAGTCTCATCATTGTTCTACAAGATTTTGCTACTCAGAATTCCTCATTGTCTTCCAGCATGCATCCGCAACCCATTCTCTTCTTTTGCTTTTTATGCTTTGTGCGCCATGTCCATTCGCTGCACAATTATTCTTCTGTTCTATTCATCTGATGCACTCTGATTCTTCTTCATGCATGAATCACCTTCAACAATAGCATCCACAACAACTCCAGCAGCAACAACAACCCAATCTCTTCTCTATACCGTGTATTTATGGCTTCTGTGAACCTTGTGCATGCAATATTTTCCATTCCTCTGCATGCTCATACCATGCCAATTTCCTCCACATATCAAGTGCTCTGCCTGATCATCATCACAACTCTTCAGCTTCTCTGGTGGTTCCCACCATGCGTCCAACATCACTGGGTGTTTTGCTGAGATTCCTTAACCTCTCTGGCAGTTGAGACTCTTCATCTTCTCTGGCACAGTAGAGCTTATCCTTTATTTTTCAGTTACAGACTTCAATGCTCATCCACCTGTCAATCCCTCTAAGAATTGTCTTCCTTCACTGGATGAAGCTTGGAGACTCTTCATCTCCTCTGGCGATCACACAGAGGTCTCTTCGAATTCTCTAGAAGAGACCACCAATGGTTTCTAGTAGTTACACTGCGAGGAGAAATATTAGCCCTCCGATTATGCTCAAATTCACCTGCACCATTTGATTCGCTCCATGCGATCTTGCATTCATCTCGGCATTTCGGAAATCAGAAATTCGGCATTCGAGTGACCAAGTGTCTCGACACTCCCAGTCGGGATCCCCGAAAAGGAGCTTGGTTTATCTAGCTCTTTCCTCCATCTCTCTTCGATGTGACCAAGGGCTGTGACCACAACCTTTATTCATCAACTGCATTTGGTAATTTCATGTTCCGGCACTTCAACACTCTTGTGGTTATGTTTCTTGCCTCTGCAATTCATGATTTGCGAAACTCCAAAATGGAGTCGGATCAATGGTCTAGAATCTTGGTGTATTGACAGTCCAGATCTTATCGTGAGTTCACATCTCGCGATTCCTGTGATGGAGGTTCTCGTCACTCCAAATCGTGATTGGCGAAGCTCCGAGATGGAGCTTAGATCAACGGTTCAAAATATTGGTGTATTGACAGTCCAAATCTCATCGTGAGTTCGCATCTCATGATTCTCGTGATGGAGGGTCTTGTCACTCCAAGTCACGATAGGCGAAGCTCCGAGATGGAGCTCAAATCAACGGTTCATGTTCTTGGTGATCCGACGGTCCTTATCGTTTCACGATCTTGCATCTCACTATTCCTTAGATGGAGGTTCTCGTCACTTCAAGATATGATAGGCAAGACTTCGAGATGGAGCTGGATCAACGGTCCAGAACAAACCTTGATCTGATAGCTAAGATAGTTTTGTGATTTCGCATATCGCAAATTCGAGAGGTTAGGGAACCCCGTTCCTTTTACTTTCCAATCAATGACATGATGATCTTTTGCCATGTGTCTTATGATTTGACAGTGCAGATTTGATATTGATTCAATGGCTCAGATCATATCGCATTTTCGCATATCGCGATTTCGACATTCTTGTTGCAAAGTGTTTCGACACTCCAACTTCTGTTATCAGAAACCCTGATAGCGAAAACTCTGAAATGGAGTTGAACCACCTCTTCGATCTTGCACTTTAAATAATGTGCATGTTCTTCCTGATCCAACGATGGTCAGACCCTGCGCTCAGATCCAACGCCAGAGATCTATCCTCCATCTTTGTGCTCCTCATGTCTAGATTCAGATCTAACGATCATTGGGAATTTTGAATGGGATCCAACGATCAATTTCGCTTCTCTGCGCAAGCTTACGCATCCTCCTTACTTAGAAAAATTTCTAAGTGTCAAAGGCCTTGACCTTTGATCTGCCTGAGATCCTGAGTACGCTATATCTCTTGAGCTTTGGCATTGAGTTAACCTCATCCCTCGTGCACACCTACGCATTGCCTGCGACTCTGCACTAATCCTCCTTAGCTTACATTGTTCCTGTTTTTCCATCGTTGCACACACTGTTCTTGCCATCAATGACAAGCACACGCTGTCTGTAAAACATGCCAACAATATCCCTCTTTTCCATTGATGGAAACAAAGGTACCCCTATTCTTTTCTCCCCCTTTGACATCAATTTCAAAGAAAACACGCTCCCCTTGAGTTGTTGCATTAATTTTAGGAGGTATCAGATATGCAACCAATATAGGACTCCCCCTAATAGGATGGACTCTCTTAGATGTGAGACGAGATGACACCTAGATTCTGTCTGAGATATTCAAATGGTGTCTTGTCTAGGGGTTTAGTAAAGATGTCTGCAATTTGTTTTGTAGTGGGAATGTAATGGACTTGAACAATATGATTGGTGACCTTCTCTCTCAGAAAATGATATTTTATGGGAATATGCTTGGTCTTGGAGTGGAAGATAGGATTTTTAGACACACTGATGGCACTAGTTTTATCACAATGAATTGGGATCGGTGCAATGTACTTTACCTCCAAGTCTGCTGTTTGAATCATCCATAATACCTGAGTGCAACAGGTACCAACAACAATGTACTCTGCCTCTGTGGTTGATAAAGAAATGGAACCTTTCTTTTTACTAAGCCAGGCTACTAAGGAGTCACCTAGGAAGAATGGTCCTCCACTGGTGCTTTTTCTCTCATCAACACAGTTTTCCCAATCTGCATCTGAATAAGCATTTAGCTGAAGATTTTGATTTCTAGGATACCACAGACCATAAGTCATTGTTTCTTTCAAATACCTGAATATCCTTTTGACAAATTGCAAATGACTCTGTTTAGGTGCAGTCTGATATCTTCCTACAATTCCTACAACATGCAATATGTCTAGGTGAGATGCTATGATGTACAACAGGCTGCCTATCATTGATCGATATGACCTTTGATCAACATCAGGTGAATCATCATCCTTGCTTAATTTACATCCAGTTACCATAGCTGTACCCACAGGTTTAGAATATTCCATTTGAAACCTTTTCAGTATTTCTCTTCTATATTTTTCTTGAGAAATGAACATCCCTTCGGATCTTTGAGTAATTTTCAAACCAAGAAAAAATGACAGTTCTCCTATCATAGAAATTTCAAATTCAGACTCCATGGCAGAAGAAAACCATTGTACCAATGAATCCTTATTACATCCAAAGATGATGTCATCTACATAGACCAATACGATGAGCAAATCATTATCCTATGTTTTAATATACAGATTGTTGTCAGTTTTTCTTCTCTTGAACCCTTTGTCTTTTAGATACATATCCAATCTGTGATACCATGCTCGAGGGGCTTGTTTTAAACCATATAAATATTTATTCATCTTGCATACTAAGTCAGGGTTATCAGATAGTTTGAAACCCTCTGGTTGTTCCATATAGACTTCTTCATTTAAATCTCCATTTAGAAAGGCTGACTTGACATCCATTTGGTAGACTTTAAACCTTTTATGACAAGCATAGGCAA
>JZKD02S0476262.1:239011-249758 GCA_000966675.3 Picea glauca
CCTCCGTTAAAGGCAGAATGGGTGGGGGGGTTCGGAATGCTATATGAACCATTGATCCAAGTGCTGTGACCTGGACCATTGAAAGGTGAACGAAGCATAGGTCGGGAGCTGCAAATGTCATTTGTAGGGAAAACTTAGGATTAGCACCTTCTCATGGGTTTTATTCAATTTTGTCATAGACACCACCAAGGGGACCTTGTTCCAACTATCCTAAGACAAGGAAAGACTTGATGTAGCAAATTTTCAAATGGATTTTATTTGGGCAAGGCAAGCAAAGCAATTAGTCTACATTCTAACCTACTTTCACAAGACCGATAACCCAGGTTAGACTGTTGGGTTAAGACATTATTTTTCCTAAGGGATATCTGACCAGGATTAGACAGTCTGGTCAGACTTATTCACTAATTCTACCCTAGGGGCTATCTGACCAGGATTAGATGGTCTGATCAGATGTATTCACTAGCTCTAATCTATGAGGTATTTGACCAGGATTAGATAATCTGATCAGATGCATTCACTAGCCTATCAACATTGAAAATTTAAAAGGACTTGATCATGCTTGAAAGGTATGACCAAGTCACTGTTATTGCATGGGGCTTTGTTTCAATTCTTTTTGCCCTATTTTCTTTCTTTTTCCTTTCTTTTTTTTTCCTTTCTTTTTCTTTCTTTTTGCAAAATGAAAATCAATTTTCCAATAAAAAACTAGATACAGATAATATCCATAATATCCGAGTCATAAGTTGATTCCCATAATTTATGGGGTGATAACACATAGCTCCATCGGAATGCCACCCTACGAAGCTCTATATGGAAGGCCATGCAGAATACCGTTGAGTTGGGAGAGGTTAGAAGACCGAGTAACCGTTGGGCCAGAATTGATTCAAAATATGGAGGAACATGTGATTCAAAATAGGCAGAAACTAAAGGAAGCACAGGATAGATAGAAAAGTTATGCAGATGCACACAGGACTGATCGAAGTTATAAAGTGGGAGATCAGGTTTTCATTCGTATCAGGCCTAATAAGAGTACCATTCATTTCAGGAAGGGAACAAACTTGTCACCTCGATTTATAGGACCATTCAGAATCCAAGAGAAAATTGGACCCGTTGCCTATCATCTCGTACTGCCACCCCATTTGCATAAAACTCATAATGTTTTTCATGTATCTATTATGCATCATTATGTTGTTGATGAATCACATAAACTAAATTGGAAGGAATTGCAGGTATCAGATGCGGGAACCCTCACGGTAACAGGTTACACATATTGGACTATAGAGTCGGACAGCTCAGGAACCGTCTGGTAGACCAAGTTAAGGTCTAGTGGGACAAGCATAGTCTAGGATATTCTACTTGGGAGGATGCCGAGACACTATGATGAGATTATCCCTCACTTTTTTTTACCACCTCGAGAATATGTTTCTCGAAGGTTGGGTGTATGTAACACCACATTTTGACTTAGACAGGCAGGATTACCTAAGGCCTAAACACCTTTATTTCCTATTCACAAGTGAAACTATTAAATAATACACTTGAACTTTTAAGACGTATGAACCTTTATAAATGTTTAAATGTATTTGAATAGTGATGGATATGATGCGATATATTGTGAGAGTGTAAATTTTATGAATGTTTAAATGTTATTGATGATGATGGATATGATGTGATCTACTATGTGAATGTAATTAAATGTTATTGATGATGATGGATATGATGTGATATATTGTGTGAATGAGAATCCTATGAGTTTTTAAATGTTATTTGAATGATGTTGGAAATAATGCAATCTATTATGTAAATGATAATTCTATGAATGAGTAACATTAATTGAATTATGGGATATTATGAGATCTATTTCTAACTTGAAAAATTTGATGTTAAAGTTGTTGGTACGGGGATACTGAATTGATATTATAGTTGTATGCAATTACATGATAATAATGCATAGATGTGTATGAGTTTGTGTTACAGACTAATCTGCAGGTCATTGGGCTATGAAATAGCCAAGGGATAATGATAATGAAAGTGGATGTCGTGACCACTGACCGATAAACAATATGGAATGAATCGTTGTATGTGAAATTATATTGGTTTGGATGAATTATATGTGGACCAGTGTAGGATTTTAGGTGGTGAGACTCCCACTGAATAAACGATGACAAAACTCCCAGCAACATGGTGCCACTGTATATTCCATTGTAGGGTGTGGACCCTAGTCCTGTTAGGAGGGGTGGAGGAATTTCTCACTGTGTATCCTCTAAAACCTGAAGTCATGGGAGGATGGTGTTAGCTCATGCTCCCCTAGACATGTGATGATGACCGTCAGTTGCCTGTTGGGGAAGCTTGGTCAAGATAGTGACACTTCCGCTACGGGTTCTATTTGGATTTAGGTCAATATAGTTGACGCTCTAAGATAGTCCAGTAGAGGAAGGATAGGAATGGAATATGGAAGTAAGTTATGGAGGAAGGATGAATAGAAATAGTTGAGAGTGTATGGAGATTTGTCTTATGGTGGAATTTATTGTTTTTCCTTCTGAAAAGAAAATGTGTACATATATGAATATTCATAATTATGTAACTAAATTACAATTGTCTAAATAACGTTGTTGAGCTAGATAATTGAAATTAAAGAATCTCGCAAACATTTGATTGGTTTATTGTCTTTCATAAAATGAATAGTCTTGTTGAATGGATTGGATGCATATGGAAATTACTATAGAAATGATAGTTATTGATATTAGTACATGAACAAGACTTGTATGTACTAGCTACACATGCATTTCTTGCACATGTACACTAGTATGAATAAGTTTCTAGCTTACTTACTAATAATGTCAGTTATTTGTTATGAATGGGTGGACCATGTTTCTTTTCCCTTGTATCATAAAATATTCTAACTTCGAGACGAAGTTTCCTGAAGGGTGGGTGTATGTAACAACCCTAGTTAAATAGTTTCTTAAGGTTATCAAGAATAGTTAATTAAATAATTAATTGTCCTAATGTGTATTAATTAAGTAATGATTAACTATTAATAATATTATTTATTTATTTATTGTTGATTTTATGTTGATTAATTAATTAATTGATTACTTAACACATTTAATGATTTGGGTAAAGAATTAAAGGCTTAATAAATTTAATTTATTTATTATAAAACTTTATGTATGACAGGGGATATGGTATTGAATGGAGGGATAAGGTAGTAAATGGAGGGATAAGGTGGGTGGAAATAAATGAAGGAGGAGGCAGTGGATGAGGAGGATATGAGGGGGAGAGGCATTCAGAAAGAGGGATTATGAAAAATTGGGGGGAGAGGACTATATTTTATGTATATTCTGGGGGGATATTTTATGGTTTTGGAGTTTGGTTTTGGAGGTTGGGTGAACTGTTACAGGGGGCACCAGGTTGCTGGGAGTTTTGGGCTTGGGGGCCAGGAATCCTCACAGAATCCTGGAGCTAGGGAGATGGACAGGATTTGCTCCTAGCTGGAAGGGAGGAAGATTCAGTTTTGGGCAGAGCAGCATAGAGGACAACCAGAAATCAGTAATTTAGCATCAGACAGAGGTATTTTTATTTATGTATTCTCTTGAATATGTAGTGTTATGTGGTTTTTACGTAAGCTTATTATGATCTGTTCATAAATTTTATTTAAGCTAAATGGTTATATATCGGTTATGAAATTGTGAAAATGTTAGGATAACTTTTCTTTAATCAATTATTTTTGTTTTATAAGGCTATGTTTGAGTAGATCCTTACACAACACAAATGAAGGGTTAGGTTTTTCAAATTTTATGTTATTTTTATATATATTGTATATCTGTAGCATGGAAACCTCATTACAATAGGATGTTCTAAAAAGGACTTGCCAAGTTTTGAAGTGTGGTTGATATCACTGCCACTAAAATGAAAATCGTGCTACATTGATAGGGGTGAAGTGTGCTTGATGTCAGTGTAAATTCAAACCTTAACCTATGTTGAGAAATTCCCTTGCAATTGAAATTTTAATTCTTGAATCATATCTTATGCCTATCACACAAAAAATGATATCTTTGTTTAGTAAAAGTATTGTTTAATGTGTGAACAATACGAATTTTAAAACCTCCGCCTTCCACTGAGTACCTTGTTTTCAGTAAATCCTTGAAGGTATAAAGGTCCTCCTTTGCTTTCTTGGATCTCTTTGCTTGTGATTTACACCCTAAATTTGACATGTAGTAAATTGGGCCTTGCACCTTTCTTCCTCTTATAAAGTCATGATGATGTGATAAGTGAAACCATAGTCAACCAATTCCTTGTTCATTCATTTCATACCTACCCCTAAACTTTAGTTGGATGTATGTAAAATCCCTCCTTCAAGTTGTATGTCTTAGCTTAGAAATTAGATACAAAGCTACTTAAATGAAACTGGACTACTTGTTGTTTCGTCGCCCCAAACTTCCCTTATGGGTGACACATTTTCTAAACATGATTTGACCTCCCTTACAACCACCTAATGATTTTTTGACACATTAAAAATAATAATCTATAATGTAGTAGAATATCCTGATGCTCCATGATTAATGTTGACGTATGATTGATTAAGTATTTATATTTTTTTGCGCCATTTTAAATAAATTTGATTACTCTTGTGCCATTATAATAATGTTGATATATCATTGATTAAGTATTTATATTCTTTTGTGCCATTTTAAATAAAGTTGATTACTCTTGGACCATTAGAATAATGTTTTTTTTTGTGAAGAAAAGTGGAACCTTATATTAATGACATATGTATGTTGTACAATGATATGTATGAGACACCTATTCCACCACAAATGGGAAACCATAATAGGTGGAATCATGATGTTCGAAGAGTGTCACATCATCCTGAGTGTTAGCACTGTTGTAGCAAAAAGGTTTACACAAAACATTGCAGACTTTCTACGTGAACAAGAAAGTTTGAACCATGTTCTGCAACCTATCGCTAGGACCCATTGTAGACATAGATGATATAATCATAACTACATAATCAAAATAAGAAAAAACTACATGATCATCTATCATGTTGTTGTGGTGATCTAGACCATCAATCCTACAACTAGAATATGCAAAAAAATGGAACCTGGAGACTTCAATCCATAGCTAAGCCAGGTTGTCCATGAATTATGTAGGATGGGGTGAACTGTTTTATGCATGTAGGGAATCTAGAAAAAGTTGGTACATTCATTAAGGCATCGAACAAGATGTCCATCCTTTGACCAAGGATGTTATGGGGATGCATCTGGTCATCCTGCTTCTGCCTAATTTCGAATAGGAGTTGAAGGTGCTCCTTCACAAGGACGTTGGTGAAATGTTGAAGTTGATCCTCCTCCTCTTCCTTACCAGCTACCTCTTCGGTGATTTCGTTCATTGCCACTGCATTTTCCTCCAGTTGCCACCTTGGGGGGATTTCCTCCTCCACCATGCAACTTTTGTCGTCATAGTTGGGGTCATTTGGATTGACAATTGGGGGGGGCATAATATTGGTGGCCATAGGAAGGCACACACCCGATGATGGCACCTCCTCTTTTACCAAGATTAGGCCATGGATCAGGACAGGGATGGACAAAGGGAAGTGAGAACTAGAGGAGGAAACTTCCTCTTTGACCAATCTGACATTGTGGAAATGGAGAGGATTCGACTAAGGAGCCTCTTGCATCCTCTGGGAAGTATTCTAAGGGCTCTCAAAATGAGCAATGAGATATTTTTGGGAATGGGTGAGCCTATTGCGACGGGAGAGGGTGTTGTAATATCGAGCACCCCTCTTGAATTTTTCTCTATCCCGAGGCATGCTGGGGGGAGAATGGAGGTGCAAGGTTGCAGGAATGGAGGCTAATGGAAGGTGTTGAGGGGAGTGGGATGAGGTGGAGGTATTGAGAGAGTGCTTGAGGTCACTGCGAATGGAAGGCGAATGGAGAGTGTCGAAGCCTGGGAGGAGATCCCTGGTGCACAAAAAAGTGTTACAGAGAGTGGTATATCTAGAAATCCTAGGAGAGATGAAGAGTTGGTGATGTAGGGGCATCACTGTTGAGTACATTTTTATGCTTCTTTTTTACTCTATAAACTACACTTTTGCCTCTATATCCATCCATTTTTCCTTCATTGCATTCCATATTTTCCATAAAACATCTTATGCAAGGTATATTTATCATTCTTTAGCTTAATAATTGAGTTTTCTAAATTTTGGCATTAAAATTGAAAATTTATCAGAAATTACAGGATTTGACTAAATCCCGTAATTGCTCCTAGGTTCGTGTACTTGCAGGACACCTGAGAGAAATATAAGACTTGGGTCATGATCCCTGATGTACAAGGATGGATAATGAGCTATCATCTTTGATATATGAGCCTTCCAGATGTCCGATCAACGCTGGTCAAACAGGGCCACTTCAGTAGAAAATACCCTGTTTCATCCTTAAATCATGGACAATTTTGGATTTTCGTGGGATTTGGCCATATATTATGGATTTGAAGGAGGCATTCGACCTTCCTATAATATATCATGGATCTGATCATGATATTTAGGAGATTTATTAGCATTTTTATTTTTAAAACTCTTGTATAAATACTCTAAAGCATAGACTAGTATGACAACCTTGAATGTGAATGAAATCACTTTGGAATTTGCACTCTTGAGATCAGTTCTGCATTTTTTTCCTGATAATTCCTATGATATGATGATGTTAATGCTACTGAATCTCTTTCTTATCTGAGACAACTCAAGTGTACAAGTGAAGCATTGGAGGGCCCCCTTTGTCAAACTAGTAAACTCTTTCTTTATGTTCTTTTCAAGTAATCTTTGATACATGTTTTAGATTAGATCTTGTTTTAGATGATTTTTTTCATATCTTGCTGTAGTTAGATGAATTTCATAACTAAGTCATATGCTTAATGTTTCAAATCCTTACTCATATTGTGAATGATTTCTTGAATAAGAATTCAATGTGTGGTTTGCCTTCAAGCATTAAGATAGTCATGAATGCTTTTTGAGTTATTTACGATTTCAGTACTTTTGATTTAAATTGATGATAATTGTTAATGAATGAAACAAGACAATGAATGCATCTCTTGAATAAGAGTTTTGTCCTTCTAGCATTTTGATAAGTCTTAGAACTAGTTCGAACATCTCTTGAATGATTATTGTTGATACTCTTTAGGAAAACAATTGTTGATTACTGTTATGAGATATATGTGGAGGACTTCTGAACAGAAGCTTATCATCTCTTCCATATTCAACCCTTAGAATAGGGTTTGGTTTATTACCATTAAAGAATAAAAATTTATCTCTAAATCCATATATTTTGGATGTGCCTCTAAGTCTTACAAACATCGGATTGACAATCATTTGCACTCTAATTTACATCAGTAGATTGGAGCCTAACATTTTGGCATCGTTGACGGGGAGGCACATTTAGAGATAGGATTAAAAAAACATATATACATAAAATAAAATAAAACACAACATAGAATTAATTTTAAGTTATTCTTCTTTATGTCTAAACTTAGGGATGATAAAGGAAGATTTTTAAAACAAACCCCCCCCAAAACTAATCAACCATCTGTAGGAGCAGGAACATCTACAACTGAAAAAACATGAATCTACTACACCAACTGCTGGAAAAATCACTTTGGAAGAATTAGAGGAAAAACAATGTTCAGGACAAAGGTTAACTCTCATAGAAACACAAGTTCTATTGGCTCATGAAGTAAAGAAGAAACAAATACAATCAGAAATATCTTCTATAGGAAAGAAAAAAGAAAATCAAACTATTTTTGAACAAATAGGACAACCTCTTTTTCCAACAAAAATATCCGACTGTACAACAGAAAACTTTTTTGCAATGTCAGAAGTTGATAGACAAGAAAGGGAGAGAATGGAAAGGGAATTAGAAAGGAAAATAAATGAAGAAAGAGGAAGGAAAGAACGAGAGGATAGAGAATCACATCAAGAAGAGACAGAAGGCGGAGGAAATGATGAAGAGGAGGAAGAAGAATATACTACATTTTCATTTCCTATAGTTGATACACCAACTCTTTTAGGAGATGACATAAAAATGAAGAATATTCCTCCCTATGTTCTTCCAAATTTATTTGGCTTGTCTACTGAAGACCCCGATACTTTCATGTTTGAATTTGACATCATTTGTCGAACATATGGATATACCAATGGTGCTCAAAAACTTCATTTATTTCCTGCAACTTTGAAAGGATATGCATTAAAATGATTCATGGGGTTGGGAGAAGCAACCATAGTATACTGGGATGACATGAAAAAGAAATTTCTTTCTAAATATCAGCCCTATTGTAAGTCCAAAGACTCTAAAGAAGATATCTTTAAAATGTCTCAAAGTGAAGATGAAATCTTAGAAGAATATCTAGAAAAAATTCTCTATAATATGCACAAATCTAAGCGATCTAATCTACCTTTAGATGGCATTCGTACTATCTTTTTGAAGGGAATTTCAGATGAAAATTTGTATGCTCTTAATTTAATGGGGGAAGGGGATATTTCTCACCTTCCTTTCCCAAAAATTGTTGAATTATGTAAGAAATATTCAAGGGGAAAAGCTAAAAGAGGATGAGGACAAAGAGATATTGTGACAAAGGCAACTGAATAAATTTCCAATGGTGTTACTAAATCAGAGTTAGGGAATCTGTTTGAGAACTTTAAAACTGATATTATGAACACATTTGGTTCACAAATTGACACATTGAAAGATAAAAAGAAGCAAGAGGAACAAGATCAAGTATTAGCCATCCATTGTCCTAAATGTAGAAAAAAACATGCACCGAGAGATTGTCCTTTAGACAAAATTCAAGTCTGTGGATTATGTACAGATAACCATGCCACTGATGATTGTCCAAGGTTAAATGAACTACAAGCTACTCACATAGAAGAAGGACAAGGAATGGAATCTCTTTATTACTTAGCACCAAGGAAGCCTTGGTAGCCACGTTTCACAGGTATGTCTCAAAATTTTGCTCCTCAATTCTCTCAACAATTTCCTCAGAATTTTCAAAATCCTATTCAAAATTCATGGAATGCACCCATGCCTTGGAAAACTTGGCCTCCTCAGTAGAGACAAAACCAACCTCCTCAATTTTGGCGAGGGTATGCTCAAGGAAATCAACCATACCAACAACCATACCGACCTTTTCCTTATCAACAGTTCCAGCAGAATCAACCACAAAATTCATATTTTCAATTATCACAACTTGCACCACAACCAACCCAACCAAAAAAACTCCAGCTACCATCTAACCAACCTCCATCCAGACCAACTCAATTACCATCCCAACCAATCTCCAATCCTAATAATAAAGTGGAAAAACCAATGTATAACATTGATGAAGGATCATCATACTCAATCCTTCCTCTTCAAAATATCCTCTTTACGTCTGGGAAAGTTATACCAAAGGATTCTCCTGTTATCATGGAAAAAAAAATCGAAAAAGAAGAGATTCCTAGCAAAGAAAAGCTACCAATAGACAATCAAATCCAGAAGAGTAAAACATCAAATATCCAAACACCTCCTTTTCCAGAAAGGTTGGTTAAAGAGAAATTACCAATCTCTCTTCTTGAGTTTGATGTCTTAGATGAATTAAGAAATGTCGGTGTGAAAATTCATTTATTGCAAGATATTAAGGATATCCCAATCTATACAAAAGCAATTAAGGAATTATGTTCAAAGAAAATTAACAAAATAAGGAAAGATCCACCAACAATTCATGTAATTGGAAATCTAGCAGGCCTAATGTCAAATACCATTTCAATCGAAAAATATGTTGACCCAGGAATTCCAATGGTAACCATAACAATCAACAATTTTTCAATCTCTAAAACATTAATTGACTTAGGAGAAGCTATCAATGTGATGACATTAGAAATAATGAGACATTTGAATCTGCAAAATCTTCAACCAACCACTACGGTCCTAGAATTAGTTGATAGATCTAAAGTAGTTCCTGAAGGTATACTTGAAGATATCATAGTTTCCTTGGATTCTTGGGAGTATCCAGTAGATTTCCTAGTCCTTCAACCAAAATCTAATCTAGGAGTCCATCCATTGATCCTTGGAAGACCTTGGTTGGCCATAGCAGATGCTTTCATCGGTTGTAGAATAGGGAATATGATTATCTCACATGGAACTGAAAGTAAACAAATCACACTCTATCCTCCTGCTCAAAAACCTTATGTAATAGATCAATTACCTTGGCTTGATGAAACAAAGAAACAACAAGAAGAAGTAATTCAACCTATATTAATTATTAATCAAGCCTTTGATTTTAGGGAGGAAAACAATGAAGATCTATTAGACTATTTCATTTATGAACCAGATATCTCAGAAGAATTAAGAGACACAAAATACATTGTTGCATATGAGATCTTAGGACAAACTTTTCAAGAAAATTGCACAATTCATTCTTTAGAGTCAACATTTAATGACATTTTTCTAGTTATCTCTATGGAAAATACTCAAAGCAAGATAATTGAATTTAGTCCTGAGAAATACTTGAATATTGGCACAAATTTTGAACCATCCCAGGAAGAACAATTAATTGCACTATTGAAGAAATATCATAAAGCATTTTATTGGGAATATACTGATATGCAGTGGATTCATCCTGAAACATGCACTCATCATATCTACACAAATGATAACATAAGACCACTCAGACAACCACAACGAAGAATGAATCCAATATTGAAAGAGGTAGTCAAAGAAGAATT
>JZKD02S0476262.1:258402-271141 GCA_000966675.3 Picea glauca
ATAGAAAAAAGAAAAAGAGGGTTTAGTTTTGAAAATCCAGGAAACTGGCACAATATAAACTCGAATTTTGATCGGAAAACCAAGTAACATTGGCCAACCAAAATTCTTCAAAAAAAAAAATATAATAATATTCATTATTAACTTCTAGTTTCATTTTTCATCTTCAAAAGTTTTACAAATACTTATCTCTGAGACTTGAGGACAAGTCAATAAATAAGGCTGAGGAGGATAAGGTATATATTTTGAAAACCTTTCAAGCCTTCTACAGATGACAACATGCATTTAAAAAAGGAATTTCATCCAGCAGAGGGACCTGAGAAAAGTATCCATTCCATTCAGCAGAGGGACCTGAGAAAAGTATCCATTCCATTTAGCAGAGGGACTTGAGAAAAATATCAATTTCATTCAGCAAGAGACCTACGGAAAATATCAATTCCAATCAACAGAGGGACATGAGATACTAAGAAAAAGAAATACAAGAGGAAATTCAAGACTTACAACAACATTCCATCCAGCTTCAGTTAGGCAAAACACAATGAGCAATAAAGTTAGTATATATTTTACTTTTTAATTATTTAAATTTGAGAAATTCTTCCTAAGCTAAACAATGATAAATATCCTATCTTTCCTTTCCCCTGCATCATCTTTTCATCACTCCATTTTCATCCTCAAAATCATTAAAAATGGTACTTAAAGGAACCAATTTTGGTTTCCAAAGGAGTTACAAGGAAGGATCAGGTTTCAAATACAAACAAATTGTTTGTTTTGAGCTGTCAAATGCTTTGTTTATGAAGACATAAGTTGCATACACAGACTGAATTATTGTTGCATAGATTAAAGGTTGTTTGCATATACATTTAAAAAGGGGTCATAAGAAGAAGTGTTCATGTTTGATGAAGAGGTTGGAAATGAATTAGGGAGTTATAAGTCAAGTGAACACATTTTCTAAAAAAAAAAACATTTCTTATGATGATTGCAATGAGGAGGGAAGTACAAAGGTACAAATATAGCAGTACCTTCAGCTATGATCGTTGTACAACTCATTTTTAAAATGATAAAAACCCTTGTTTAAGTCTCCTCCAACGTTTTTTTCTCCTTTCATAAAAGTGATTCCGACTCAAACGATTTTCATATTTGTTGTGTCTCACTTGTATGCTCCCCAGACTCGAACCGTCGATGCACTCTTGTGTACACTTACCTCCATTTCAAAATTGCAAACTCTATTTCACCATGCCAGTGCCATCCCAGATCCCTATTCTCTAGCAAATTGTTCCCTCCTATGCCTTCCTATCCCGAAATTCTCTGCTAAAAAACGAATTGTATGTTGACAATTTCACTGTCAACATACAACATTCTCGTCCTTTGAAAAAAACGCGGAGGTTGAAGGAGATACGTGGTGAGCAAAGGCAACAGGACGTATTCAAATAGGAGTCAGTCATTGAAGGTAAGCTCGAACTCAAATAATTGAACAACCAAGTATAAAATTCAACGTCCTATGGCACATTTTGAAAACAAGACAATTCATTTTTAGCAGAGGTCGTCTATAAGAAGGAAAATTGAGCTGGAACTCAACAAGAAGCCTGAGAATTTTTTCGAAATTACTAGGTATGCCCTTGCATAAAAAAAAATCTATGATTGAAGAACAGAGAACAACTTAGGAGTTTGAAAAATATGGGATTTCCTTTGCTTTTGAACAGAAAATCTTATTGAAGACCATGCACAGAATTAAATCTAAACAGAGTCTGCAAGTTTAAGAAATTTTGGTCAAAAGAATTGCAAGGTTGAAACTTTTAGACCTCCTTTCTATAAACAGTGGAAATATTTTAGGGTCTTGCTCTTAAACTTGGAAGTATGGTGTCTAGATGTGAACCAGAGAAGCTTGTTACATCAGAAATTCACAGGGATTGTATACAAATTTTGGAGCAAAAATAGTGGATAGGTTTCTTTAAAAAATTTGATGGATCTTGTGAAGAAGTTTCTTTAGAATTTGCTCACTCATTTGATGGGGAAAGGGCTACTGTTGGAAACCTTACCATTAGGATCTTTGAATATAGCATTGCACATGTCACTGGACTTCCTCAAATAGGAGAAAGATATTTCAAAACCAAGCATTTCAAAGATAAATCATGGGCACCTTTTATTTCTAGGTCAAGGGTAGCAGTAGTAAATTGGAAGAAGGGAATTCCAAGGACTTGGTTGATTCATCCTTGGGATGAATTATCATATCTCATACAGAAATTTATAACTTGTGAGGGAAGGTTTAGCATCATCTACCTATATCACATTAAACTGCTACAACACTTAAAGGTGACTGTGAAATCAACATGCCTTATTTTCTATTGCAAAGCCTTTCTAACATGGCTAAGGTTGTCCAAAAACAAGGAAGGAACACAGAAAAGAGTTTATATCACTGTGTTTTTATTAAAATGATCATGATATATGAACTACAGAAGCAAAATTTGACTTGGCAATAGTTTATCATTGAAAATGGTTTTGAAACAATAAAGGAGGAAGAAGAAGAGGAACAAATTTTAGTTATGACCGATGATGAGGAAGAAGTACAGAACCCCAAGGCAACAAACTCAAAACCACCTATGGGGAGTAGAAGAACAAGAAGCATGGTGATAAAGGAGAAATAACTTGAGGAAAAAGACAAGATTTTTACCACATATGAAAGAAAATCAAGAAAATGCCAACAAGTTCAAAGGGGCCAAATACAAGAAAATGATGATAAAGCACAACAAGCACAGTATGCACATATTCAGACTCTAGAGGCACAATCATTGGGAAATGATGGTTTTGAGGAACAGGAAACTTCCACATATGAACAAATGAGAGAAGATGTGGAACAATTAATTAAAGACATGAAAGAAGAACCTCAAATGGAAGAAGTGGCTGATGGGTCCACATCTGAACTTGATAGGAAAAATAAGAAAATAAGGAAAATGAAGAGAAAAATCAAGGAAATTGAAGTCCTAGAAAGATACATAAACATAGAGAATGAAATTCTAAGGACTCAAATCCATAAAACACAGGAGTAGAATGAAACTTTGAAGAAGATGAACAAGAAGCTTCAAAAACAGAACAAGTTAATCTCCAAACAAGCCTATAAGTGGTTTCAACAGAAAAAGGCATATAAAGAGAAATATCAAAGAATGAAAGCACTTCATACAGCTCAGGTGAATGTGGAAACATTATTGTAGGTAGCAGAGGTGGCAGAAGATCAGTGACAGAGGTTCAAGGACATTTTTGTGCATGAGGACATGCAAAGACTTCCTCTTGGGGGAGATGTTGAGTACATTTTTATGCTTCATTTTTACTCTATAAACTACACGTTTGCCTCTATATCCATCCATATTGCCTTCATTTCATTCCATATTTTTCATAAAACAACATATGCAAGGCATATTTATCATTCTTTAGCTTAAGAATTGAGTTTTCTAAATTTTGACATTAAAATTGAAAATTTATCAGAAATTATAGGATTTGACTAAATCCCGTAATTGCTCCTAGGTTCGTGTACTTGCAGGACAAGTGGACAAAATATAAGACTTGGGTCATGATCCCTGATGTACAAGGATGGATAATGAGCTATCATATTCGATATCTGAGCCTTCCATATGTCCGGTCAACACTGGTCAAACAGGGCCACTTCAACAGAAAATACCCTATTTCAGCCTTAAATCATGGACAGTTTTGGATTTTCGTGGGATTTAGCCGTATATTATGGATCTGAAGGAGGCATTCGAACTTACTAGAATATATCATGGATCTAATCATGATATTTAGGAGATTTATTAGCATTTTCAGTTTTAAAACTCTTGTATAAATACTCTAAAGCATAGACTAGTATGACAACCTTGAATGTGAATGAAAACACTTTGGAATTTGCACTCTTGAGATCAGTTTTGCATTTTGTTCCTGATAATTCCTATGATATGATGATGTGAATGCTTCTAAAGCTCTTTCTTAGCTGAGACAACTCAAGTGTACAAGTGAAGAATTGGAGGGCCCCCTTTGCCAAACTAGTACACTCTTTCTTTATGTTCTTTTCAAGTAATCTTTGATACATGTTTTAGATTAGATATTGTTGTAGATGAGTTTTATTCATATCTTTCTATAGTTAGATGAATTTCATAACTAATTCATATGCTTAATGTTTCAAAGCCTTACTCATATTGTGACTGATTTCTTGAATAAGAATTCAATGTGTGGTTTGTCTTCAAGCATTAAGATAGTCATGAATGTTTTTTGAGTTATTTACGCTTTCAGTACTTTGATTTAAATTGATGATAATTGCTAATGAATGAAAGAAGACAATGAATGCATCTCTTGAATAAGAGTTTTTTCCTTCTAGCATTTTGATAAGTCTTAGAACTAGTTCGAACATCTCTTGAATGCTTATTGTTGATACTCTTTAGGAAAACAATTGATGATTACTGTTATGAGATCTACGAATAGGAATTCTGAACAAAAGATTAGCATCTCTTCCATATTCATCCCTTAGAATAGGTTTTGGTTTATTCCCATTAAAGAATAAAAATTTATCTTTAAATCCATATATTTTGGATGTGCCTCTAAGTCTTACAAACACCAGATTGACAATCATTTGCACTCTAATTTACATCAGTAGATTGGAGCCTAACAATCACTCCATGTCATCAGCGTGCCATCCAACCAGCACATCCAACATGCATTACTAGAGAAAGGGAGAAGTGCATCCCTCTCAATTTTGAAATTTGAAATTTCAATAAATGTTGTAAGGCTTTTAATGCAGACCATGCAGTTGTTCAGGAAGTGGTTGAGGTTGCCTTAAATGGTTACCTGTAGCTAAGTCTAGATATGTTAGGACTATACATCCATTTATGTAATGTAGCCATAGGAGCCACTCGGTGATAGTGATAGCTCAAATACGGTGGTTGGGGATAAGCTTGAGAGAGCCCCATTTTGTAATTAAGAAATTTGAGTAGAGAGTTAGGGGGAGAGTTCTCAGCTAGAGAGGTCTCGAGAGAGAGATTAGACTTGTTATAGTCCAGCCTTTGTAAACATCTGGATAGACATTTGGAAATTAATACAAAGAGAAGTTTTTCTTGTCACCTGTGTATGTTTATGCATTTGAGTGTCACTTGTATACTGTAGATACAGGTTATAGATAGATTTTATTGTCTATCTGATTGAGTTGTGATTTCTCCCTGGGTTCTCTAGGCCATGCAAGGAGTGCACAATAGAACAATGGAAGTTCTGTAGCCATCATGAGGAATGTGCATCTGAGCCTGCGGAGTCAGAAAGAATGTGCAAGGAGTGTACACCAGAAAGATTCACAGATTCAAGGAGGAGCCTCAAGGTTGTTGAAAACCTTGGAGGATGAGGAACTATGCAAAGGAAGGCACAGAAAAGAAAAAAAACTACTAAAGTTCTGTAAAACTCTGCCAGGAGGGCATTGAGCAAGTGAAAAGAGTGCACCAGAGAACTCCATTTCGAGTTTAGAGAGAAGAGAGGTGTCACAAGAAGACACTTACAGAGTGACTGAACACTCTGTGAAGAGAGGCTCTGCAAATTTTGCATCGAGTAGAAGAACGCCAGGAGGGCCAGAAGCATTTATTTTCAAGAAATGCTTTAGATCTGAGTTCAATGAAAGCTCAGCAGCATAGGGAGAGTGCGTAGGAAGAACTTGTTTCAAGTTCTCAAGCTCATTACAGATAACACCTTTGTGTGCAGAGACTCTGTAAGGAGTGTCGAAGTCGGGAAACCCTTTAAGGTTTCAGAGAAAGAAAGATTAGGAGGAAGAGTGTCTTTGCACACAGAGCAACAGCTGCAAAGAGTGCAAGAAGTCAGGGAAACCTTTCAAGGTTTCACAAGTCCCAAAATATCAAGAGAGATAGCGATTTCAGAATGCAAGCGAGGTCCAAAACCATTAGGATTCATAGAGGAAGCAAAGAGTGATACCTTTGGAACTTGGAAAATCTTCCAGGAGAAGGAAGAAAGTGTAAGCTCATGGAGGAGCTACAGTGACCATCAAAACTTGTGTGGATAGTCGATAGCCATCGGATCCAGGAGGAGTTGCATGAGGTTTAATCCTCATTTGCAAAGGAGAGGAGATGCTAAATCATTTTGGCATTTCGGAGATTCGGGGTTCAGAATTTTGGGAATCTCAAGGACAAGAGATCGGGGAACTTCATGGTGAGAACCCTGAAGTCACGAAATGTGACTTGCCTTTGGAGCAGAAACTTTGGTATTTTGACATATCGGGGTTTCAAATACCGGGAGGTCAAGGAGCAAACATTTTCCATGGAGGATTCATGAAATTGTGAATACTAAAGTCTTGAAAAGGTGCATACAGGTGAGGTTTCGGGGAAATCCCTAAAAGGGCATTTCAGTATTTCGGCTACTGGAAGATTCAGGGGTGAGAGTTTGGAACTTTTGACCCCTAAGATCCTAAAAGGATCTAAGCCATTGGATCAGGGAGGCTCACAGCCATTGATATTTCTCAAGAGAAGGAGGACCAAAGTTTTTGGATTTCGGTACTTTGGTATTTTGGATACTGAAAATATGAGAGGAAAAAGGATTGTTGCACCAGGATTCGTGAAGTTCCTTAACGCAAATTCTCGAAAGCATAGGAGGAGTATTTCTGGGTCATGAAGACAGGATCAGATTTCGGCATACCGGGATTCGGGATTTTGGAAGTCCTAGAGACAAGGAATCTGATCTTTTGGGGATGAAAACCCCAAAGTAGAGAACATAATGCACCTTTGGAATAGGGTTGTGGACACGTGGAATATGGTTAGGATTTCAGGAAAAGGCATGAAAGATTTCAGTCCTGGAAGAAGTGGCTATTTCGGTATTTTGGGAACCAGAAGGTCGAAAGACAGAGGACAGGAGGATCCTTACCTCGTGATTCCTTGAATCGAGAAAAGTCGGTGGCATATTATTGTGGGCCATTATTTCGACATTCCGAGTACTGGGTACTCAAGAGGCCAAGAGTCAAGAGCCTGGGAACCTGACACGTGAAACCGAGAAACGTGAAGATTCGAAAGGCTAAGGGAGGAGCTAGATGAGGCGTTGTGCCTTTTCGGCATTTTGGAGGCTAGAATTCCAAGAGGACAAGGACCCGGGGAGAATTCACTCACACGAGTCTCGAAACCCCAAAAAACCTGAAAGGTGGGTCGGGTCAGAACAGAGAGAAGAGTGCCAAGGAAAAAGGGAACACGCAGAGATTGAGTTGAAGGCCTGTGCCAGAGGAGAAAAGGGGGACCTATGGATTTGTTCAAATGGTTCTAGAAAGAGCCTGAAGAGATAATTCATCTCAAAAGAAGAATGATCCAGAGACCGAGAGGTCAGTGGACTCTGCTGAGGTAGGGGGTCTGCATCAAGTGGTATTAGAGCTACTTTCTGTCTGTATACTGCGGACATAAGGAGGTAGAGAAGGAGAAGAAAAACACTCTGATACACATCAAGTGGTATCAGAGCCATATTTTGTTTGCAGATAGCAGACAAAGGAATTGAAAGGAGAGATTATGGTAACATCAAGTGGAATAAAAAATAGAGATTCATCTGTATGCAGCAGGTGAAAGGAGACAGAGTAATAATCCTCTGTGGTGATTGTTTGTAGGTGTGAAACAGTCAATAGACATTCAGGCGAGCTGTAAGGGAAGATGGAGATGCTCTCGAACGTAGAGTGACCCATACGTTGCCAGGAGGGTAGGTGAAAGATAGAGATAGTTGTTGAAGGTCATGAGCGTGGTGGAAGAGGAGACCACTAGTAGATCAGTAAAGTAGAGATTGAAAAAGAACTCATTGAGATAAGGGAGAGAATGGAACAACTAACATTGAAGATGCAGCAAGAGGAAAAAGTACACTGGAGGTATGAATGGCCTCTGAACAGGAAAGCCAAATGGCCTGTTCAAAAGTTGTTGGCTAGGAAACAACAACAAGAGTTAAGGAAATGGTTGAGGTATGTTGAAAGCCTTAGTGACACAGAGATGGTTTTCATCTATGAGCTAGAAGTTAGAGAAACCCTTAGTGAGGAGGAAGAGAGATTAGTTTCAGATCTCATAAACTGCCAAGAAGGCAGAGATGAATTTTCCAATTGCCAAGTGGGAAATGAAATGAGGTCATTGGAGGATCCCATAGACTGTCAGGAGGATAGTAGTGGAAATTCATATTTCCAAGTGGGAAAGGAAGAGAAGATGAGACTGTTTGAAAGTCTCATGACCTCAGGGATGAGTTCGGGTCAGCAAGAAGAGTTGATGAAGGTGGGATCGATTGATCTCGTAAACTGCCAAGTGGGTAGAAGTGAACTTTCAAGTTGCTAGGTAGGAAATGGGAAGAGATTAGCAGAAGGTCTCACATACTGCCAGGGGAGCAGTGTTGAAAGTTCAGATTGCCAGGTGGGCAATGAGATGGGATCAGACGGTCTCATAGACGGTCAGGTGGGCAACAGAAAATTCCCAAATTGTCAGGTGGACAGGGTAAAGAAGATGAGACTGTCTAAAATTCGCATGAACTCAGAGGAGATTTTAGATCAACAAGGAGTGCTGACAGAGGAGAATCAAAAGGGCATTCTAATGATAGGGGGAATTCGAGTATTCCTACCAGGCAACCCAGTTGAGGCCAGAGCATGTGTTGCATATTCAACAACCTAAGAGAGACAGCCAGCAGAAACTATTATGGAGGATGAAGTGGAGCAGACACTGATGTTTGCCCAAGGATAAAAGGATGAGTGTTCAATAGAATGGCTCAAAATTTTCATCCAGGAAGTTGAAACAGAGATGACTGCAACACTGAAGCCTGCAGCAGAAGAAGAAGTAGACAACCTAGATTTTGTTGATATGTGCGAAGAATTGGAAGCCCTGGAGAGAAGGGTGATGGTGCAAGGCTTGCACATCCAACAAGATAAGTTGGAAGAAGGTAGTGGAGCATACCAGCCCCAGGAGAAGCTAGAAGAAGCTGAAAGTATGCCAGCAGAAGAAATGGTAGTAGCAGAACTGCCACAAGAAGAAGTTGAGCAGCAGTTCAGTAAGGAGACTGCAGAGCTAGAGTCTGCATCAAAGTGGCCACTCAGTGCCACAAAGAGAGATAAAGACAACATGGGAGGTCAAACAAATCTTCCCTTTGAGAAGACAGAAGTGCAACAGAGAAAACTGCATACAAAGAGCCAGCCATTGGAGCAGTTGGATGAGGTAATTGAAGAAATCAGAAGGCTGATGTTGAGTTCAGCAAGAGAAGCGGTTAGAAATGAGAAGCTGAGCAGAAGGGAGCCTGCAAGAGCAGCAGGGAAGAAGAAGCAAAAGCAGCATAGCTGGAGAGGAGCAAATGGACAGCTCCAAGGGAAAGTTTGGGATCCAAGTGGATTTCAACACTGGAGAAGAGGAGCTCATGATTTTTTCAGCTGAGGACTATGATGCAGGAGCATCACTCCACATTAGCAGTCTGTCAGCCAACCAACACATCCAACACACATTAATGGAGAAAGGGAGAGGCACAACCCTCTCAATTTTGAAATTTAAAATTTCAATAAATGTTGTAAGGATTTTAATGCCAGACCATGCAGTTGTTTAGGAAGTGGTTGAGGTTGCCTTAAATGGTTACCTGTAGCTAAGTCTAGATTTGTTAGGACTGGACATCCATTTATGTAATGTAGTCGTAGGAGCCGCTCAGTGATAGAGATAGCTCAGAGACGATGGTTGGAGATAAGCTCGAGAGAGCCCAATTTTGTACTTAAGAAATTTGAGTAGAGAGTTAGGGGGGGAATTCTCAGGTAGAGATGTCGCGAGAGAGAGCTGAGACTTGTTACAATCCATCCTTTGTAAACATCTGGATAGACATTTGGAAATTAACACAAAGAACATTTTTTCCTGTCACCTTTGTATGTTCATGCATTTGAGTGTCACTTGTATACTGTAGATACATGTTATGGATAGATTTTATTGTCTATCTGATTGAGTTGTGATTTCTTCCTGGGTTCTTTAGGCCGTGCAAGGAGTGCACAACAAAACACTGGAAGTTATGTAGCCAGTGCGAGGAGTGCGCATCTGAGCTCTGTGGAGTTAGAAAGAATGTGCAAGGAGTGCACACCAGAAAGATTCACAGATTCAAGGAGGAGCTTCAAGGTTGATGAACACCTTGGAGGATGAGGAATTGTGCAAAGGAAGGCATAGAAAACAAACATAACTACTGAAGTTTTGTAAAACTCTGTCAGGAGGGCATTGAGCGAGTGCAAAGAGTTCACTAGAGAACTCCATTTCGAGTTCAGAGAGAAGAGAAGTGTCACAGGAAGACACTTACAGAGTAATTGAACACTCTGTGAAGAGAGGCTCTGCAAGGTGTGCATCGAGTAGAAGAACACCAGGAGGGAGAGAATCATTTATTTACAAGAAATACTTTAGATTTGAGTTCAACGAAATCTTGGCAGCATAGGGAGTGTGCGCAAGAAGAACTTGTTTCAAGTTCTCAAGCTCAAGACAGATAGCACCTTTATGCGCAGAGACTGTGCAAGGAGTGTAGAAGTTGGGAAACCCTTTAAGGTTTCAAAGAAATAAATCTCATGAGGAAGAGTGTATTTGCACACAGAGAAACAGCTGCAAAGAGTGCAGGAATTCGGGGAAACCTTTCAAGGTTTCACAAGTCCCAAAAGCTCAGGAGAGATAGCATTTTCAGAACGAAATCAAGGTCCAAAACCATCAGGATTCGTAGAGGAAGCAAAGAGCGAGACCTTTGGAACTTGAAAAATCTTCCAGGAGAAGGAAGAAAGCATAAGCTCAGGGAGGAGCTACAACTGAGGTCAGTGGACCCTGTTGAGGTTGGGGGTCTGCATCAATTGGACGGGAGGATTGCACCGGGGCAGATGAGGAATGGAATAAAACACCAGGGCGAGAGCCTATTTAGACCTCTTGACACCATTGAACACTGAGTTGATAGTCGCATCCTAAATTAAAGACGAGTTGATAGCCAGTTCGATCCTTGTATGCCTAGTTTGGCTGGCTCACACATCCATTAACCTAGTCCGACACACTACCATTACTCCTCTCATGGTGTGAGCCATGGGGGAGTTAATTTCCTTGGGCTAGTGATCGGGGTTAATAACTCCCCAAGCTGCCTAGTTCCAAGTTTCCTCTGACCCTATCCATGTGGCACCCCATCCGAGTGCGCCATTAGAATAATGTTGATATATGATTGATTAAGTATTTATATTCTCTTGTGCCATTTAAAATAAAGTTGATTACTATTGTGCCATTAGAATAATGTGTATATATCATTTATTAAGTATTTATATTCTCTTGTGCCATTTTAAATAAATTTGATTACTCTTGTGCCATTAGAATAATGTTGATATATAATTGATTAAGTATTTATATTGTCTTGCACCATTTAAAATAAAGTTGATCACTCTTGCACCATTAGAATAATGTTGATATATGATTAATTAAGTATTTATAATCTCTTGCTCGATTTAAAATAAAGTTGATTACTCATGCACCATTAGAATTATGTTGATATATGATTGATTAAGTATTTATAATCTCTTGTATCATTTAAAATAAAGTTTATTACTCTTGAGCCATTAGAATATTGTTGACATATCATTGATTATGTATTTATATTATTTTTCACCATTGAAAATAATGTTGATTACTCTTGTGCCTTGTAATAATGTTGACCTATGATTGATTGAGTATTTATATTCTCTTGTGCCATTAGAATAATGATGATATGTGTTTGATTGTGGGACTTATACACCTCATTGTTCCTCAAAACAGTCGCTAGTATTGAGACCTTAAATGGTCAAAATCAATCGGATGAATCCTAGACTTGAGCGTTGCTTATGTGTCTCAGAGGTCCTAACCTTGCAAGGTAGGTTGGGAGGGTATTAACTTTAATGCTTAGTGGCATGGTTGATCATTATTTGTATATTGCTTTAGTAGATCATGATGTATTGATTTTGTCATTATTAATTATGATGATGTGTTCATTAAGTGTGGCTATTAATTATGATGATGTGTTGATTGAGTCATTGTTTATGTGTTGATTTGTGCCACTTTTAATTATGTTAATGCATTACTTATGTATCATTTTAGTTACGATGATGTATCACTTGCCATGTTGTTTATTATGTTGTAGCGAGTTTAATATCCTAATGAAAAATAAGTACATTTACCTTTTATACATCTATAATCATTTTGGTAACGGAGGGGTCATTACATAGTGCCACATATTTTGATCAATACACAAAAAAAAATTCCATGCAATACAATACATATTTTCATAACAGTCGCTACTTCCAAAAGCTATCAATTTCATTATTTATACCAAGGTATTCGGTATTATATCAGTGATAAGAAAATTAACCAAAATCAAATCTATAGGGAAGGATTGAAGGTCAAGACACATGACAAAAATGAAATTGTTGGGTTTAAAAATAGTGTAAATACAACTCTGCCAAAATTGCATAATTTCCAAAGTCGTTGCAATAATAGAGATACGCTAAGAGCTTCTTCTTTCAACATTCAACCACAAATTCTTTTTCCAATAGAATTTAATTTATTCACATAGAAGTAACTAAGAAATTCAAGGATAGTAAGAAACACATTAATGGAAGTTCATTATACATTAATTTGTTACTCAAAAATTTCCAAAACCCAACCCATATAAAAACACATTCTCTCGAATACATGATCCATTCCAAAGATTAAATTCACAACTATATAGACTGATAATTTTTAATAAAAATATGATATGCCAA
>JZKD02S0476262.1:271151-287908 GCA_000966675.3 Picea glauca
AACAACCCAAAAGAAACCTATAACAAGACCACAATGATATTATCAAGAACACATCTCTAACATCTCATCCTTAAAACATATCAATATCTCCCTATCATAGGTAGCATACCCTACTATACATACACAAATTCATAGAATGTTTCATTAAATGCACTCTAATACCATAAAACATTTGACCATGTTGAGAAGATTTTGCACTCTAGAAACTAACCTAAAACTATATATGACTAAAGTTGAAACACTTATCAAAATTTATGTTATAGATTACTTTAACCTACAAACACATGCCATTGATAATCGAAAAAACAAACATTATAATATAAAGACTCAAAACAACATCATTGATTTTATACTAAATCTAAAATAGAAAGCTAAAGCTGTAGCTCAAAACTCAACTCTTGAACCATAAAGTGGTTTTCCTTAATTCCCCTTTATAAACTAGTAATAAGAGAGGTACAATGAACATAAATGCATAGAAAAAAATTCCGTAGTGTGAAATGTAACCGTAGTGCATATTGCTTGCATGGATAAGCGAGTCGAATTAAGGTGCACCCACCTAGATATTCATACCTTTCACTAATTTGGGAATCTACATGCATGAGTGCCCCTACTAATTTAGGTAATTTTACGCTCTAATTGTGCATGCAAAACTAAAGATATACAAAAATTATTTAGAACTTTGAATATAGAAAAAAAGTTCAAAAATTGGAACTCGAATGAGGATGGAATACTCACTAAAAACACGTGCACATGCGATTGAAGGTAGAACCAAACAGGTACCTGTCAGATATTTATTCCTCAAGTGAGGGAATATTAGGACAAATGGAGGGAAATGTGACTGTATCTAGTAGATATGATTCAAAAAAAAGGATCAAAGGTGAAAAAGTCAGAAGAAAATTCTGTAGACACATGGAATTTTTTCTTGCTGAAGGAGGATCATGCTCTTATGATGATGAGAGAATATGAGACATAGCGGTGCCACTAAGGTATAAGCATATGGTGAAACAATGGGTACCTAAGGAACTGCCTCCGTTAGACACTAAATTCATTGTCAACAATAGGACATATCACATTGCACCATCCTGTCTGCATGTCTTGGGGATATTTTCCATGGATGGAATAAATATAAAATACAATACAATAATTGAATTGATGGACTATGTCGGACTGTGTTACAATTATAATGATTGGATGCGGCTGGTCCAATACATGAAAAGTATGCGGAGATATGTACTTTTCGCAAATTATATACAACTAATAAACAACACAAATTATATACAACTAATAAATGATGATAAAAATAAGGGAGAAAATATCTATATTGATGGAAGTCCTAAAGATTCTGGCAATATCACAAGGTTTATAAAAAACACACGACCCAGGACAAAAAACAAACAATTGAATTGCATATATGAGGGATGTGAAGAGAACCAGGTAGTCTTGTGCGCAATAAAAAATATATCTCTCAGGGAAGAGTTATTAGTGGATTACCATTTGAATCGAATAGAAACATCGATTAATAGTGTGCGACTACTTATGCAGCACCTCTTTAAGAAACCTCTACTTATTGAATTATATTTTTTTATTATCTTTAACAATGTTTTAAATATTTCATGGTCCCAATTTTATAATAATGTGGGAGGTCGATTGTTGAGGTTGATTTTATTTGGGTGGCAATCAATTTTTTTGTTATCGTTAACAATTTTTTAAATATTTGGGGGTTCTAATTATATTATAATGTGGCATGACGATCATGGAAAAGGGATAGCCACAAAACATGTAAATGATAATCAAATTTGACTTTCATTTTACAATAATTTTATTATTTGTTTATATAATTTTATTTGTGTGGCAAACAATTATTTCATTTGTTTATATAATTGAAATAACATTGATTTTCTTGAAATTATATGTAGTCAATAGGCCATGTTGATCATGATTCCGCCAATGAGGAGGGGTTATATTAATCCCCTAATCCGATGGTATTAAAAAAAAATATCATTAAAGTGAACAAGTAACTTGCTAGCTTGTTAGACCGTCCAGATCAAACTCCTGACATCCTAGAAAGGATCAATATCTTTATGTCACAACTTAACACATATAAGGTAATAACCATAATTTAAAGTGTTTTTTTTTAATGCACTCATATGTTCAATTATGAAAGTCTGTTTTTAAAATTTTACATTATCTCACGAAAACAAATTTTCTTTTTTATAAATAGATTTTTGGAGCCTTTTCAACCCGGTGTTGGTAGTAGTGGAGTTATAGAGACACCATAGAGTCATGGCGTGGGTTTCATATAGTTTCTAGAGTATTTTTTACTTCTCCATATTCCACACCTAATTTAGATAGGATCCACGACACACACTGCCAGGCATCCACACAACGGTTAGGCTCTAGAGGTGGTGATAGAGATGAGGCTAATGATCTGGTTGACATGGTTGCATTTCCTAAAGCTAGACTTGTGACCAACACGGGGACCCTTCCATGCACATTTTTGGTCGACAATAACATACATCCATTAAAAAATATTGTCCATGTAGTTTTTCATATTTTAAATGTTTCATGTTGTCCATCTCATACACAAATCATCTAGATTATTATTTTTAAATTAATGATCATATCTTTTTGTGTGTAGGAAATGACCATTTTTATAGGCACCTAGAGAGCAAGGCCTTGTTGATTTTTGGGGCAACCTTACGCATGAGGTGAAATTTCCAAAATTCCAACCTCAGAAAAGAACTTATGGATGATCTTGAAGGCCTCTTTGGAGTAGAAACGTTCAATAAAAAATGGTCACCTCTGTAGCGAGATAATATTTAAAATATACGTGGGATGTTTATAGAAGAAGCTTGGAAAGAAACCCTAGGTATGAGCATCATCCCTAGATTCCAGAGAGGGAGTGGAAGGCAATCATTGATGATGAAAAATAAAAGATATTGAGAAAATTGGGAGAAAAAATAACTTGTAACCCAAGGTAAATTACAATATTTTGATTTCAATACCTTAATTTTCTTTAGATCTAAATAAAAGTGTGGTATATAACATACTTGAAAATTTTGATGATAGGTTGCCTGACACTTCGAAGGCAACCAAAGCAAGGATTTCCAAACATGGCCAACACAAGCTAGGCCAGGGTGACTACTCAAGGTTACGATCACAAATCGTAAGTACCCAAACATCTTAATAATATTATTTGTATCACCTTACAACTTTTAGATAATTGTAGCCAAAAACATTAAAAAAACATGCTCTTATGCAATGTAGGGCGACAACTTCGAAACTAAAACCATGGAGGAATACATCCAACTTGGTTACAAGTACGACTATAAAGTCGTGGTTGATCGTAGGAAAAGAAAGGGGCAAACCCCAAGTTCCAGTTTGTGGGATAAGGTAAATACAAATCAGTCCACATTAACCTTTCATTACTTATAAAATACATAAATGTTTGATATCGTCCATAACTTTAATATCTTACTTTGTTTTAATCAGGGGAGAAACATTATCAACGAAACCATTAGTATTGGAAAACAGAGCGTTGAGAGTGTAGCACGACTAGAAGATCATGGTGCTCCCCAACAACCCCATCCCTATGGGGTGCAACCCCAATATGTTCCTATGACTGAGGCCCACGATGGTAAAATGGATGTATATTAATCGTATACTTAATAATTTCTTACTTATAAATTTTGAACTTCTAATTTTTATTACTTATACATTTACGATTTTGTCCTTATAAATTTTTTCATTTCAATGGCATAGAATGTCGTAGTTGAGTCTCCTCGACCTGAAGATCAGGAGAACATGGCAGCCATTCTAATGGTGCCAACTAGTGGACCAGGTAAATAATTACATTGTAGAGGTTTTTTTTTAATATTAATGAACTACTTTAATGATATTTAAAAATTCGCGATATAAATTTAATATTTTATTTTTGTAGGCGATGGACCCTCACACCAACCTCCATGTCATGGGTATGAGACCAGGCATGCTCGGTGTGAAAGGACTGAAGAAACATAAATTGTTTAAGAGCACTCGATAAATGAAGACATGGAGATGGATGAATTACTTAAGATTGGAAAACACAAAAGAAGACTAAAAGAAATTATTAATGTATAATAATTTTATAAGACAAATAGATGTACATTATATAGCTAGTATATTTGGAACATATTTTGAATGATAAATCTCATTTATAAAAACTCTTTTTTATGACATATGCCTTTTAATGATAAACCTCATTTATAGATTTACAATCACTTTGAATCATTTTTGAATATTTTTAATGCATATTTTTTAGTAGAATATAGATTGGATATTGAGGAATTGAGAGTGATGCGAGGGGGGGGGGGCATAGTAGCTTCCACCTTCACGTGGTTGGCCCTATTCAATAGAGAAAAAATTATTGGAGCCATTTATTCTTGGAGAAAACCTCTTTCTATCCAACAGAGAAACAACATAGTCAATGTTGACTTCGTTGTTGCTCCTTTAGATTGATGGAGGTTTGCTCCAAGATCAGAAGGCTCCAATAAATTATTCCCGGAACCAAGATGAGATTATTTAGGTCGTCGCATCTGATATGTGTGTGTGTGTGTGTGTGCGTGTGTCACTATTTAATCTCCTCTCATATGGATTTTACAAAAAAAAATATCAATGGTGTTTACTATTTGCAATCTTGTCGGTTTTAATTTCTATCAGGATTTATTGACATGTCTTAAAAGTATTTTTTGTTTTTTACTAAAAACTAAAATAATTTTGTTTTTATTTACTATAGTATGCAGTTTGTGCATTTGGATATGCTCTAGATGTTGTATCAATGCAATGCCGCACATTAGAATATCAAAGATCAAGTATGTCTTATCTTTTTTCTTCTTTTTATGACTTCTTAAGGTTCCTTTTATTTATTTATCTTTACATTACCATCATTTGTGCACCACTATGGGGCCGTTCATTTTATCTGATGAACCACACCCAAGTATGTATCATATATGATTCCCTTTAGTTCATCATATCATATGATTCACAGAACTAATCTAATACTTCAACTTGGTTATTTTTGGTTGTGTATAAGTAATCCTCTAGATATAATAGTATAAGCATAACCATAATTATGCAATAGAGTATTTGAAATGAATGAGATATAGATACCACTTCCGAGTAGAAGAGCATGGTAGCTCAATGTCTAGTAAGGAATAATAGAAGCACATGGAATATGTACTAGTAACTCCATTGTATCATCTTAGAGTACTAGTATATTGAGTGTGATTGATTATGGAATATGTACTATTATTGTTTACATAACATAATTTTAATGTGCATTGGCATATGCATAGACAATTCAGTGTGAATAGACAATTTGGCAATGTGTTTTTAATGTGCATTGGCATATGCATAGACAATTTTCATGGCTCTAGTTTCCACTTTTCCAAGTTTCTTGTGCTATCAATTTTCTCTTCTTTTTCTCAAACATTGATTGTTTGACATCCTTTAGTTGAATTTAAATATTCATTGAAGTTGTGTTTATGTCTACTTTTGGTCTATATTTACAAGTGTCTTGTGCTTTTCATTGTAATAGGCTAGCCTCAAAATTGACCATATAAAAAATATTTGCAAAAATAATACATGGAAAAGAACAATGTAAAAAAACATGTAATAGCAAGAAGAAAATAAAAGTAATAGAAAATTTGAATAGACTATTGTAATTTTGTTTGATCCCCTCAACTCCCTTATTAAATAAACAATTTTCAATGGCTTGACATTTGTTCCTTCTCCAAATATTTCAAAAACATGATATGCTTGTTTCAATTATTTTTCCTTGATATCATGTGGAGATATTGTTCTTTCATAGTGGTTTTAATATTAAATGCCATGGAATCAAACTATAGAAGCATAAAATTGAAGAAGAACAAACTCTTGCATGAATCGAATACTTTTGCAATGGCAGTGGATGGGGCCCTCTCACAAGACTTTATTCTTATTGCTCAGTTGTTGTTCAATTTTAAAATTTTCTACTATGGTGTATGGGGTTTCTTATTCAGTTTATTCACTATATTGCTTCATTTTTATAAGAATTCACTAGAGATATGTATATAAGTCATGTCCCATTTTTGGATATGCTGTGTTGGAATAGATCCAATGTTATCCTATCCATGAAAAATGAATTCAGCCCATAATTCCTCTAGGAGTTGCACAAAGTTCATGATCATATGGAATATTTGCAAAGAATGACCATACCAACATCCACACACCTCATGGATGGTGCTAATGGTTTGCGGGGATATTTTTTTGCATCGAATGGTTATCTAGGTGGTTGAACATTAGTATTTTTATTTGTTCCTTTAGAAAGGGCACAAGCTATCTCCATTACAATGCATCAAATCTTATATTGCATTTTCCTTCTAGTTTAGCCCAATGTTTTCTTGCATTTGTATGTCCATTGTTAAAAAATGATCACATATCAATATCGTTGCTGATTGTGCTTATACATGCACCAAAATGAATATTTCCATATATTATTTCCTAATTCTATAAGGATTACAAGTTGTACATATAGATATGTTAATACAGATATTGGTAATTTGGAAATAAAAAAAATACTAGAAAAGCTTAGGATACAATTCCATTGGAGTTGATGTCTTCATAATTGAGTTGGTTTTAAAACTTATAATAGGAAATTACAAATCATGTATCCCATTTGAAAGAAGAAATTCATCTCTAAACTATGTTATCATGGGTATTCCTTGCTAATTGTGTGCTCTCATCAATTTTTCTTTCACAGGTTTGCAAAATTTGCATGAAATAAAATCAAACAATACTCACATTTAAAATGGATGAACCCATTCTATATTACAACCCTTCACATAAAAGAGTATGAAATATGTATTAAGTAAATAATAGGAATATTTACTGATCCATATGTTATGGAGATACTATAATTGATAACCCTCAAAGACACTCTCTTGCATTAATATATATATATATATATATATATATATTTTAAGATAGATATATTGTGTCGCTCCTGAGACAAATAAGATTGTCGATAGTATTGATAGTTCGTTGAAACTATAGACGCTTCTTCGCTCTTGTGATGAATTGTTTATAACAAAAACTAGGATAGGTCATTTCTATTGCGATGAAGAGGATTGTCGATAGTATTGATAGTTCATCGCAATTATTGACACTTCATCGCTCTTGCGAAAAATTGTTCATAAAAAAAACTAGGATAGTTTATTTCTATTGTGACGAAGGGGATTGTCGATAATATTGATAGTTCTTTGAAAAAAATACTAGGGTCGTCGCAAGACTGATGAAATATCATTATCATCAATGATACCTTATGATTGAATAGTTCGTTGCAAGTACTACTTTGGTCGTCTCTCTTGTGACAAGCTTCCTTGGTTGTCGTTCTTGCGATGATCACCGTTGGTCGTCTCTCATGCGATGAGCACTGTAGTTTGTCTCTCTTGTGATGAACACCATAGGTTGTCTCTCTTGCGATGAATGTTTTGGGTCATTTCTCTTGCAATGTTATCCCAAATTCGTCTCACTTTCCATGACACGTGAAGCAACGTTTGAGGGGCCCAAGATTCATCACAATCTCCACGACATAACATCGCAAGAGCATCGAAATGGATGTCGTAAAATGACCCAAATTTACTAGTGTCTCTTGATGGGGGCACTCAAATTAATGGAGACCATTGCTTCCTAAGGGGGGAGGAATGATCTAGGTGGATATTGGTGGCCACCCACCAATTCCAATTGGCTCCCCTTGACAATTTTTAGTTCAACACGTTCTTTTGTAATTCTTTGTAATTATGGGTTCTACACTGTCGAGGCTGTTTGAATCCCTACATATCTTCCAAGTGGATATTGGTGGTCATCCACCTAATACAACTGACTTTATTTGGAAATTTTCATGTCAGTACATCTTTTTGTATTTCCAGGTCTGTTTTGGGGTCCTCAACAATGTTTTTTTGGATTTCCATAGTCAAATTGTAGACAGATTAAGATTTTCATGGATTAATGTGTATTTCTTGAAAATACCTTTCCAACGGGATATAACACACCTAAAACGAAGGTTGTATGTAAAAGTTATGAACTTGGGAATTTGAGGTACCAATTTAGCCATCGGGGCCCACATAACTTTTGGTGTGTAATAAGGCAGAGTTCTTATTGCTTAGAAGCCCTTAGTCTCTCACAAGGTCGGCTAAGTGGAGTGTTGACTCTAAGGGTTGGAAAAACTACCAAAACCAGCCAAAATTGTGAGTGGCATCCTTGGAGCATGAGAGTGCATGTTTAAGGGCACATTGCGTAATTTAAAAACTTGAGTAAATGAATCTAGGTGAACTAGAAAACAATGAATTGATTTGACATTGTTGGATTTAAAATAATTAATTAATGAGTAATTTTCTTAATTATAAATCCCCATAAAATTCTAAGCCTATTATAAGACAAATCCTAAGTCTAAGTTTAGTTAGGGGACTAAAATAAAATATTAAATAAAATAAGATATTAGAGATAAATCAATCTAAAGAAAAAGTGAGATATCTCTAAAGATTTGATATAATGCACATGTGTGCAAGAAAATACTAAAATGGAATTTGAAAATAAGAGAGAAATAAAGTATGAGATAATAGGTGTACATATAGAATGGTATCTAGAGTCTAGCTACCACTAGTCTAACTAGAAGAAGACTCCTATTTTAACTCAAACTAATATTTCGTAAGGAGTTAGTCATTAAATGAGAATCTGGGTAATAAAGAGACAACTAAGAGCGATTTAAGGAACACATTTGGGAAATGTGAGGTAAATTTAATTTTATTTAAAATAAAATTGGTAATTACTTGTGCAACTTGGGGAGAGTGTTCCAAGTGTGATGGTGAATAATCCTAAATTTATTTAATTAAAAATTTAATTAATTGTGCATGTGGACATGTTTGAGTGAGGAAAATTCTATAAAACAAATGGTTGAGATGGAGAATGGATCACATTGGTTATTGGTAAAGTTATGCTGCCAAAATCACTTTGACTAGTTTTACTTGTGAGAGTTGGGATACCAAGATTGATATAGAGTGGTGTATCTATCTTGCGAGGGAAGCTTGGAGCTAGAATATTTATGGTTTGTTTGTGCATGGATATTTTGCGGCTCGGAGGGCTAGGGGGAAGAATATTACCCCTAGCATTGGCTAGGAGGTACCGGTGAAGTCTACATGATTAGCAAGCGAGAGGAAGGAAGGAGCTCCATTTTCTAAAGAGCATCTTCGATTCTTCATCGTCGGTTATGGTATTTTCATTTAAGATTTGTAATTTCATTAAGATTTTATTGTATAATAAGAGATTTTTAAATCCAACTTAATTTTTGTTGTAATTGTAAGTTGAATTTGCAGTTTCCTTATTGGTTTGAGATCTAGAAGGAAACTTTGATAATTGTTGTCCTTTTAATTTCTCAAATGAACATTGGCTGCTAGTTGATATAAGAAAAACAAAGTACAAATTTCTTGATCACTTCCATTGTTGGCATATCATATTTTTATTAAAAATTATCAGACCATATAGTTGCGAATTTACACTTTGGAATGGATCATGTATTCGAGAGAATTCCTTTCTATATAGGTTGGGTTTTGGAAATTTCCGAGTAATAAATTCATGTATAATGAACTTCCATTAATGTGTTTCTAACTATCCTTGAATTGTTCATTTAAGTTTCTGTGGTGAGAAATGTGTTCAGAATTTGTCGGAAGATCCACAGTGTTCATGACATCTTGTCGTCGACGTTTCGAATCCATAACAGGATCCATCATCAAAAATCCCAATAACCTAAATAGGGACAATGGCCTAGAGATTAGTGACAGTTGGATCCCACTCATTCGGGAAAGAAAACATTATTAAATCTTACACTCTTAACTCTAGTACTTACAACCGTTCTTGACTTAACCTTTTCTTCGAAACTGACCTTAAACCTTTCTCCTGTCGACTTACTTTAATAACACTTTTATTATTACCATTTTACTATTAAACTAAGGTAACCTTAACCAATGGAAAATCAGACCCTTTCTAATACCAACCTAAGTGATTCCTGCATTTAATCTTTTACCACTAATATGATATTAATAAAACCTATAATTAACAAGAAGGTTAATAGTATTAATGCCAACCTTCTTATTAACATTAACTTATATTAATATGATTAACACCATATTTTTCTTGACTTAATCCTAATCTTCTAAACCGACCTTAGAAAACCTAATAACCCCCTTGACTTAATACTATTAAACTAACATAACCTTAACCAACATAATACCTAATACCAACCTAAATGGTTTTTGCGTATAATCTTCTACCAGTGATTTGATATTAATAAAATGCCCCCTTTTATTAACAGTAACATATATTAATTTGATTAACACCCCCTTTCTCTTGAACTTAACCTAATCTTCTAAACCGACCTTAAACCTAATAATCCCCTTGACTTACTTTATTAACATTATTATTATTACTTCTTACTATTAAACTAACGTAACCTTAATAATACCATTGAAAAATTAAACTAATTCTAATTCACCTTTTAGTCAACCCTAAATTTAGCCTTTTTTGAACATAAAATAATTTAGCCTTGATAATTTGAACCTATTTTTAGCCTATTTTATTAACCTTATTTTAACCCATAATTAACACCATATACCATATAGTTAAATCTAACCTTTTTGAACATAAAATAATTTAATATTAATAATTTAAACCTAAAATTAGCTTATAATTTGTCAAACCAACTTAAGATTAGTATTAATAACACTATATTCCTCAAACCTAGGATTTACCTCTTGATTTTAACCTATAATTAACATAACATTAATATTGACAAAAACTAACATTAACTTAAGATTTTATGAACTTCCTCAATACTAGGGTTTCATCATTAATTTTAACCTTAATCTAGCCCTTAATCAACATAAAATTAATATTATTTTTTACTAAAACCTCTGGTCAACCCTAATTTTCTCCTAAGAATGGGGGTCTCACTCAGCCAAACACCCGCCTCATCACTATTTAATAAAGGCTCCTCTTACTATTTTTCTCAGACTTTTTTGTCCTGATGATGGATCCTGTTATGGATCCGAAACGTCAACGACAAGATGTCATCAACACTGTGGATCTTCCGACAAATTATGAACATATCCTTGAATTCCTTAGTTGCTTCTACGTGAGTAAATTAAATTCAATTGGAAAATGAATTTGTGGTTGATTGTTGAAAGAAGAATCTCTCAGTGTATCTCTATTATTGTAACGACTTTGGAAATTATGCAATTTTTGCAGATCTATATTTACTCCATCTCTTGACCTTTGATCCTTCCCTATCAATTTTATTTTGGTTAGTTTTCTTATCACTGATATAATATTGAATACGTTGGTATGAATAATCAATTTGATAGCTTCTGGAAGTAGTGACTGTTATACAAATTTGTATTGTATTGCATGGAATTTTCTTTTTTGTATTGATCAAAACTTTTGGCAACATGTTCTTACTTTAACCGCTCATATGTAGAATTCCCGTATGATTGCTAACAATTTATTGAACAACCAAATTTTTTTAATTTTAGAATCCGCTGCATCCTTAATTGTAATCTGGGAAATTCTTTTATTTTGTTAGGATTTAATTCGAGAATGAAATTAGGGGGCTATAACCATAGATTTACTTCTTGACTATCTCTGCAATTATTTACTATCCTTTCTTTAAAGTTTAATCATCACTGAATTCATTTTCACTGCTTGTGATTTTAATTTGAATTTATCAGAATTTAGTTCTGTTTCAAGGGTCGGATCAGGGATTGGAACAGGGGTCAAATCCAGGGTTGGATTAGGTTCTGTATGGAAATATCTCTCTTGAAAATAAAAATGTTATTTAACCTATTCGTGTCTGGTTTTCCCATTTCCAGTTAACTGTTTTTGTGTTGATTTTCCTCGTTTTAAAACAAAGGTAAAATTCGTAGACTTAACACCAAGAAGGGTGATTTTTGTAATTGTTTGATTGGATTGGAATATACATGTTCACTCACCTATTAACTACCACTGCCACTTATTGACGGACCCTATATCAAAATTTATTTCCCCTTCCTCTAAGGCTATACAATTAATAAAAATCATTTTTGTTGCACTTGAAATTAATTTAAATTATCATAAATTAGTGCCCGATCCAGGACCAGATTAAGTGTCAGATTGAGGGCCAGATTAAGGTATGGATTAAGGGTCAGATTAAGGTATGGAACGAATGTCGGGTTATTCTTCACACCAAATCAAGGGATGGGATAAATTCCTGAGATCCTTCTTTTGTTCCTTTACTATAGAGATATAATTTAGCATCTGATTATCTTTTAATTGTTAAACATAAGATTGGTCTTCCCTTAACTCTTTTAATGAATTTTTAAGATAGCATTTGCATTTTTATATATGGTTTGAAATGAGATTTGTTCTTCCTTAATACCTTTGAATGGAATTGTAAGTTGACATTGGATTCTTATATTATTGTTGGGTCTTCCTTTAGTTCTTTTAATTAGATTTATAAGTCAACATTGGGTTCTTTATTTTTATTGTTTAAATAAAACTTGATCTTCTTTAATTATCCTTATATATGGATATGCAAGATAGCATATAAATGATCTTATCTAATTCTTAATTATGGGTTTGAACTTCTTATAGTTCTTTGCAATGGAAACATAAGGTAGTCTTGGAATCTTTCCATATTGCTTGTTATGATTGAACCTCTTATCTCTTTTATAATGGATATGCAAGCAATAGACTTCTTATTAATTTATAATTATAATTTATTTTTATTAGTTTTATAAGTTGGATACATAATGTAAAGTAGCATCTAAATTTAATGTATTTCTTAAGAATATTGATCTTCTTGTGGTTTCTTATAAATGAATATATAATTTTATCCTTTAAATTCCTTATATATTCTTAAAAGATACTCCTTAATATGAAGATGCATAGTTGAGCTACATGAGACTAAGATTTTACATATGCTTTTTGGGTTATTATTCTTTATGTAATAGCCTCTTACTCATTTACACTCAATTGTTGCTTGAAGATTGATAAGAATAGTACAATATCATGTTGCACCATGAAGAATTGATGATTAAGTATGGTTGATAAATCTAGATGATTTCAATTATGATTGGATTAATGAGATTTAGATACCTCCTTGTTCCTCAGAACAGTCACCAGTCCCGAGACCTTAAGTGGTGAAAATAAATCAGATGAATCCTGGACTTGAGCGTTTCTTATGTGTCTTGGAGGTCCTAACCGTGAAGGATAGGTTGTGCGAGTAGTTCCCTTATGTTATCACTTGATATATGTTGATTGGATAATAGTGATGCTGCTTTCAGTTGATTATGATGAGATTGATTTAGTGGTTGTTAACTTATGTTGTGACGCATGTAACATGTCATAAAGTTGTTTGATTCGAAAAAAAAATATTTACCTCTTTTTGTAACCACTAATTTTTGTCGTAACGGAGGGGTCATTACATATTGTATCATAGAGGGTTCAACCTTGTGAATTTTGATCGTTGCACCTTCCACTGTATTAAAAATTTGATTAAAAACTTATCGCTAATTTAATTTTGAAATTTTTCCATGTAGGTAATCATGGTTAGAGGACGCCATGGAGGTAGACAACATGGTGCTAGGGGAAGAGGTGCGACACCTTCAGTAGCATCCACGCCAGGGGGGTCTACCACCCAAGGAGAAGAACAAGTCATTGAGTAGGAGAAGGTTTCTCTCTGAGATGTGGCTGGTTTGATGAGATCCTTTCAGAGGATGTTAGAGGTCTTGATTAACCAACTAGATAGAGACGAGGTCAGGGCGTCTGTACCTAGTGAGGCTTCAAAACACACTCTAGTTGGTAGTGGTAGCATTCATAGAGAACTCGAGAAGGTGAAGTTTCCCAAGTTCATGGGTGCCACAGACGGCTTATTCACCGAGGCATGGTTGGAGAACATTGCGATGTGCTTCGCACTTCGTGACTACACCTCCAACATGAAATTCTGCATGGCGGTATTTCAGCTGAAGGTGGCTTCTCTTCTTTGGTGGAAGATGCTCCTACCTCAACTAGACATGGTAGTCGAAGACGTGTCATGGGAACTATTCAAGGAAAGGTTCTAGGAGAGGTATTTGTCAGAGGAGTTCATTGAGCGTCAACTTAATGAGTTCAATGACTTATGATAGAGTGGTCGTATGATACCAGAGTATGAGGCCAGATTCATGGAGCTACTTAGGTATTCTCCACATTTGAATACAAAGAAGTTAAAGGTCAACAAGTTTGTGTACAACATTAACTTCAACATTCATGCAAAAGTACGGATCCTAATGCCTCAGACATTGCACGATGTAGTCCAGAAGGCCCTCATAATTGAGGAAGAGCTGACCAGTAGAGGTTAGGGTAGGAATCCTGCAAGACCGACTAGATAGACAACATCAAGAGTGCAACAAAATTGGACTCCCGCTAGACAGGCATCAGGGCATCAAGATACTCCTAGAGGACCTATGTTCATGACACCACGATGACATACACCTCATCAGAGGACTCCTTACAGAGAACCACTGCATCAACAACAACGTCGACCACAACATTAGAAGTTTAGGCATGTTCAATAGAACAGACTAGGATCTCAGACTGGTAGGCCAACAAATAATATTTCGGGGACCAGGAGTACTGGACCGAAGACCAAATGTTGGACATGTGGAGAGCCACATTAAGAATGGAATGTCCAATTGAGAAGGCCAAAGAGGTCAGATCAACGTGACACACTATGGTTGGAGATTTGGGCAAGGCCCATAGGATTCATGCAACAGTGAACAACTACCAGGTCGAGCACCAGTGCACTGTGCTCGAGATGTCAGGTACGATTGTCGATCAAACATTTAGTATTATGATAGATCCAGGTGCTACATAGATATTTATTTCTAGTGTATCACTAAAGAGAATTAAGGTAAAGGCAATCGAGCAGGATGAGTTAAGATACATAGAAATGGCTTCGAGTGCCAAACAAAAGGTTGGAGGAAAGGTTATGAACTGTAGCATTAACTTGGGAGATTTTGTAATGAAGGATAACCTATATGTCACTATATTAGGATCTTATGATATAATGATCAATATGGACTGCTTGGAATAGCATGACACGATACTCAATTGTATAATGAAATGGTTAAGTTTGACATATGATTTGGGACAAAGAAGAGTGATTGTAGGAAGAAACTAGGGAGTGTCCTTGAGGTTTATTTCATCCCTCCAACTACAGAAGAGCATGTGAAAAGGATGTAAGTTATATGAAATCTTAGTTCTAAATGAAAAGGGAGAGGCAAAAGGATTAAAAAACCTTCCTGTAGTACAAGATTTTGCAGATGTGTTTCCAGAAGAGTTACCAGGTTTTCCGCCCGAAAGAGAGTTGGAGTTTACAATCGAATTGAAACCTGGAACTGAACTGATAAAAAGAAGGACTTATCGGATGTCAATGCCTAAATTACAGGAGTTGAAAATGCAATTGAAGGAATTATTGGACTTGGGACTCATACGTCCAAGTGTAACGCCTTGGGGTGTGCCAGTTATTTTTGTAAGAAATAAGGATGGATCATGGAGACTTTGTATTGATTACCATCAATTGAACAAAGAGACGATCAAGTACTAGTATCTACTGCCAAGAATACATGATTTGTTTGATCCGATGAAAGGAGAAATGATGTTTTCGAAGATTGAATTGAGATTAGGATATTACCAGTTACATATTAAAGAGTAAGATATCTCTAATACCGCTTTTAAGATGAGGTTCAAACACTACGAGTTTATAGTTTTACCGTTCAGATTGATGAATGCCCCTGGGCTATTCATGGGCTTGATGAATGGGGTGTTCCATGACTACTTGGAAAAGTTTGTTCAAGTATTTATTTATGACATAATTATTTATTCTCATACGAAAGAATAACATGACAAACATTTAAGATTGGTACTACAGTGTCTATGAGAAAACAAATTATATGGGAAACTGTCGAAATGTTCTTTATACCACTCAAAGATTCATTACTTAGGGCATATCATATATGGTGAAGGTATTGTTGTGGATCCAACACAAGTAGAGGCTATTATGGAATGACTTGCACTAACGAATGTACAATAAGTACACAACTTTATGGTTTTAGCAGGATATTACTGATAGTTCATCGAAGGTTTTTCGAAGATATCAAATCTGATCATGGAATTGAAGAAGAAAAAAAAAAAGTTTGTGTGGACCAAGAAATGCGCGGAAGCATTTCAGAGGCTCAAAGAGTTGTCAAAGACAAAGACGATACTGAAATTCCTCGACATGGAAAAGGAATTCTTGGTATGCATGGACACATCCAAGGAATTTTTGGGCAGAGTATTGATGCAAGATGGTCGAGTGATCGCTTACATTTCAAGGAAAATGAGAAAGCATGAGGAGAACTATGAAACAAATGACTTGGAGTTATTGGCAATTGTATATGACCTGAGAGTTTGGACACATTATCTGATTGGATGAGAATTCAAATTAAAGAAATATCACTGTGGATTGCAACATATTTTTACAGAGAGAGCCCTCGAGGGGGCAGCGCAATTGGCAAGTGCCATGAAAATGAAGTTCCATGAGGTTTCGATTTCAACTCGCCCCGGCTTACCTTGTGTGTCGCATAAGGGGAATCATGGGAACACCTAGAGGTTATAGTGGTAGAGGTTGGATAACA
>JZKD02S0476262.1:290713-304484 GCA_000966675.3 Picea glauca
GGAGAAAGAAGAGATCTGTTATACTACATTTCTGAATTTGGATATTTGAAGAGAGGAGATGGAGAATCAGTCTCGGACTTTATCAAGAGATTCAATAAAATGTTTGGTAAGATCCCAACAGAGATTAAACCAAGCGATGCATCAACAAAGATCACATTCTCTGCTGCCTTTGATGCAGAGTTTTGTCTGATCCTTAGAGAAAGACGATCAGCCACGCTTGCTTTAATGCAAGATGCTGCTCTCGAGGTTGAGTCTAACATTACCGCATCGCAGAAGCTTAAAGGAAGGGCTGAGAAAAAGAAGGCTGTTGCTGAGCCATCCTCTTCGTCTAACAGTAAAATGGAAAAGATGGCCAAGATGCTGGAAAATCTAACATCTGAAATGTCCAAGTTGAAGATCCAAAATCAGCAACCAGCAAAAGCAAAAGAGCCAAATACTTTTGCCCCCAGAAATCCAAATGCTTTTCCTTATAGAAGGAATAACCCACAAGTTCAAATTCTTCAAAGAGACAGAAATCTAGCTGATGAGCAGAGGATCAGACCACCTCTTCAAAATGCAGTGTTGGATGAAGAGCAACAACCATCTCTTGATGAAATTGAAGATGCTGATGAAATAAACTGTTTCGGTGATGAGAATGAGTCTTCATTTTTGACACAGGTAGACTATGAAGAGGCCCTAATGGATCATCAAATTCAAGAAGCAAGTGTAGAGGAAGCTGTCTACTTGACAGATGATCAGAAAGGCTACAATTTAAGGTCAAAAAGTGCTGGTCCAAAAACACATGTTGCTGCCCCTGCAAAGAACAAGGAATATTCTGCTCCTATGAAAAGTAAAGAGGTTGCTGCCAATCAGCCTCCAGCTCCAGAAAAGCCAACTCTCCCTTCAGCAAAACAACAAAGGAAACAAACTCAGCCCCCAGCCAAAGAGCAAGTCAGCTTAAAGGCTCCTTCCCATGAGGTAAAGGTTTCAGACAGACAATCCCTTTCTTTGAATTTTGAATCTGAAATTCAAAAGGTTAAGATACCCATGCCTTTAACTGAACTCATGAAGAATGAAGCCTTTAAAGCAGCCATCTTAAAGTCTCTTGAGCCTAAGACCTCTCCGTTAGATGATTTCATCAATCTGCAAGATTATAAGCCTAAAGTGACCATAGGGCCCATGATAGAAGACCGTGATGATTCTTGTCCACCATTTTACATATCCTTAAATGTCCATGACAAAATCCTTCACAATTGTCTCCTTGATTCTGGGGCATCACATAACCTTATGCCAAAGGCTGTGATGGATGAGCTTGGTCTCGAAGTCACTAAACCATATCAAGACCTTTTCTCCTTTGACTCTAGAAAGGTCAGATGTCTTGGCCTCATCAAAGACATGGTCATAAACCTTGCTCAGCTACCAATGAGGAGCATGGTTATGGACGTAGTGGTTGCTGATATTCCACCTAAATTTTTGCTTCTTTTGTCTCGTTCATGAGGGAAAATATTAGGAGGCACATTGCAGATGGATCTGTCCTATGCTATGATTCCGGTGTTTGGGGGAGAAATGAAAAGACTTTACAGGGAAAACCAACTTGCTTATATAATCAGCGATGGAAAGAATTCCGTCAATCATCCTATCTATGCCGTGGATACGGAATTTGGTTCATGCATCCTTCAGATTGACGATGGTCAAGAAACTCCTATGCAGCTGGTGAAGCCTATTGAACAACAGGTTGAAAGTGAAAACATTGCAGTCTGGACTATGTACTTCGATGGGGCTAGCACTAGAGACTCAGCAGGTGTCGGAGTAGTGCTGATCTCTCCTTCAAAAGAGACCATATCCTTGTCCTTCAAACGCGATTTCAGAACCACTAACAACATAGCAGAGTATGAGGCTCTGTTGTTGGGATTAAATTCAACAAAAGAGATGGGGATAAAAGGGTTGAAAGTATTGGGAGATGTAGACCTGATCGTGCAACAGGTAAACAACACCTTTCAGGCTAAACATGTCAGGTTAAAAGCTTACAGAGATGAGGTATGGAAGCTGTGTGATTCTTTTTCTGTTTTTGAAATTTCATACATACCAAGGGATATGAATCAACTCACTGATTCTCTTGCTGTTTCAGCCAGCACATTCATTCCACCCATGCCCCCTAAGCTCATCTATGAAATTCAAGTAAAATACCGACCCTCCTTACCTGATAATGTCAAATATTGGAAAGTTTTTGAAGATGACGAGGAACTTAGCAGATTTCTCCAAGTGGTAGACGATTTTTCTGATCTGCACATTGATCAGCAGAATCTTAATGAGGAAGAATCACAAGAACCTGAGGTAAAGGATAAGTTGGGCCAGCATGACATTGTTCAGTTGCCAAACAACTATATACCTCGAGGTTTGGTACCCCTGGAAAGGTTGTTTGATCAAAATGATGTCCCCTACCAGCCAGACAGAAAGGAGAAAGATCCAGCTATTCAAGAGCATAACATTGGAGGTAAAGGCCAACCCAAGTTTATTAATTTGTCTTCTGAATTGACTGCTGATGAGAAGTCAAAATATTGTAGTGTTTCGAAGGAATTTTCCGATGTGTTTTCTTGGAAATATAGTGATTTAAAGACTTATGATCCCGACATTATTTAGCATAAGATACCTCTTGAAAAGGACACTGTTCCGTTCAAGCAAAAACTCAGGCCTATCAGTCCTCTTCTGCTACCAGTGATTGAGAGAGAAATTAAAAAACTCCTAGATGCCAAGATCATAGTTCCCTTGAGATATTCCAAGTGGATTACCAATCTGGTGATCGTAAGGAAGAAGAATGGTGAGGTCCGATTGTGTGTAGATTTCAGAAACTTGAACAAATGCTCTAAAAAGGACAACTATCCTCTTCCTAAGATGGAACACTTGTTACAGAGGATTTCAGGGGCAAAGGTCATGTCCTTTATTGATGGCTTTTCTGGTTACAATCAGGTCGCTGTCCATCCGGATGATCAGGAGAAGACTGCGTTTACCACTCCTTGGGGGACCTTTATGTACTCCAAGATGCCCTTTGGATTAAAGAACGTCGGGGCCACATTCCAAAGGGCCATGGATATAGCATTTGTGGGAGAAAAGGAAAAATTTGTCCTCATATACCTTGATGATATTACCGTGTATTCTAGCAACCATGAGGAGCATCTGAAACATCTGAAAAGAGTATTCTTAAAGTGCATACAGTTTGGGATTTCACTGAATCCCAAGAAATCCCAGTTTTCTCTAAGAAAGGGTAAGCTCTTGGGTCACATTGTCTCAGCTGAAGGTGTCATGATTTATCCAACACGAGTGGAGGCCATTAAAAAGCTGTCCTTACCAAGGTCAAAGAAGGACATTCAGTCATTGCTCGGTAAGATTAATTTTGTCAGAAGGTTTGTGCCCAACTTTGCTGAACTAGTCAAACATATAACTTGCATGCTGAAAAAAGGGGCTGAAGTAAAATGGACAGACAGTGCGAGAAACTCTTTTCAGGATATCGAGCAAGCGATCATCGAGTCTCCGATTCTGATCAGCCCAAACTACAACAAGACTTTCTATGTCTTTTCCTTTGCTTCCTATGACACGGTAGCAGCAGTCCTACTTCATAAAGACGAGGAAAATTTTGATCATCCCGTGGCTTTCTTCAGCAAGACTCTCTGGGATGCTGAGCTAAGGTATGACCCTATCGAGAAACAATCTTACGCTCTTATAAAAGCTCTAAAATCATTCAAAATTTATATCCTTCATTCAAAGGTCATCGCATATGTTCCTTCGTCTTCTGTAAAAGATGTTTTAACTCAGATGGATATCGACGGAAAAAGGGCGAGATGGATAGCAAAGATGATAGAATTCAATATCGAGGTAAAGCCCACCAAGATGGTAAAAGGCCAGGGCCTCTCCAAGATTTTAGTAGAGGAAAATCATAAGTTGCTGGATATTAATTTCATAGCAGAAATTTCAAGAAATTCACAGACAGATTTGGCAGCAGAAGGGCAGCATGACAGTCAGCAAGTGGCAGAGCATTTGTCCTCCTGTGAATGGTATGCTGACATCATACATTTTCTGCAAAATCTTGAAGTTCCTCCCGAACTCAGTTTAACTCAAGCTCGAGCTCTCAAGCTTAGAGCTATCAAATTCTGCATCTATAATAATCAGTTGTATTGGAGGGACCCTACTGGTTTGCTTCTCAGGTGTTTGGATAAAGAAGAGGTTGTCGAGGTAACATATCAGTTTCATTCAGCTGTCTGTAGTGGTCATCACTACTAGAAGACGACTGCTCATAAGATCCCGAGGGCTGGATATTATTGGCCTTTTCTCTTTGCTGATGTGTGCGCATTCATCAAATCTTGTGACAAATGCCAAAGATTCACCGGTAAGCAACAACTCAAATATTTACCCCTGAGGCCCATTGTGGTAAATGGCCCTTTCCAGCAGTGGGATTTGGATTTTATCGGTGAAATAAATCCTGCATCTAGTGGCCAGCACAAGTGGATTTTGGTAGCCACCGATTACTTCACAAAGTGGATAGAGGCGATCCCTACCCGGAATGCTACACATCAGGTGGTCATAAAATTCCTCTATGAAAATATTTTGAGTAGATTTGGATGTCCCAAGAGGCTGGTGGCAGACAACGCAACAGTGTTTAAATCAAAAGCATTGGTAGACATGTGTGAGTCCATGGGCATCCAGCTGGTACACTCAACTCCATACTATCCTCAAGGTAATGGCTTGGCTGAATCGTCAAATAAGAGCTTGACAAAAATCATAAGAAAACTGTTAGAAGACAATAAAAAGAATTGGGATTCCAAATTGAAATTTTCTCTGTGGGTAGACAGGGTAACCATTAAAAAATCTACAAGAACTTCTCCTCTCAAGTTGGTTTATGGGACTGATGCGATCTTTCCTGTCCAGTTAGTGTTGCCTGTGGCTAAGTTCTTTCAGGAAGAGCAGACTGAGCAAGATGACATGGTAAGAAGGATGTTGGATTTGGTCGAATTGCAACAAGCTCAGGAACAACTAGTGGACAAATTAGAAGCACATCAGATGCAGATCAAAAAGGCGTTTGACAGAAAGGCCAAGGTGGACAGTTTTCAGATCGGTGACTGGGTTCTGAAGTGGGATGCTCTTCGGCAGGAAAAAGGCAAGCATGGCAAGTTTGATTCCTTGTGGACATGCCCTTTTATGATCACTCAGGTGCAAAAAAATAACACTTTCATTCTGCAGAATCTGGAGGGTGAGGAAGTGTTCAGAGGCCCGGTAAACGGGCGGTTTCTAAAACTTTATTTCATCTAAGGCTGCAAAGCCTAGACATTGTAAATAATATTAGTTTTATTTTTCAATAACTCCATGCCCAATCGAACACTAGCAGATAGTTTAGTTTTTAGGTTCTTTTCCAGGAAAGGCATTGATTCTGTGGTTCTTGAAACCTCGTAGGGAGGTGTTCATCCCCAATAGGAGCCAGTGTTAACTCCTCAAATAAATCAGTAGATTTGTTTTTATTTTTAGATGATAGGTTGGTTCCTAAATTTGATTTCTAAATTTCTATCAATAGGTTAGAGAGTCTGTTTTTCCAAAATAATCTCAAAAGTCATATTGATTTTGGTTCGGTCAAGAAGAAAGCAAAATATCAGGTTTCGGTGGTTTAGGCGAGCCCACCGCATGCTCATTAACCACCGAAAGTGTTCATTTTCGACAGAAAAGGGGGTCAAGGAAGAAGGCATGCAACCACCGAAAATGTTTCAACGGGCAGAAAGAAAGCTCGTGCTTTCGCACGAGCCAGATGTCAAAAATCGTTGCAATGATGAGGAATACAACCGCCGAAAGCTTGCATTGTGGGAGATGATGTTCTTTCATGGTGTTCATCCGAAAGGTTCGAAGCACCTGCATAGTATCCATTGCATTAATCACTTCAAATCCACGCAGAGCGGTCATTGCCGGATACGATTGCACGGAGCTTCCCTCCTTTTCAGTGGCAGATACATCAATCATCATTAGCAGGTCATTCTTTCATTTTGAAACTCAATGTGTTATGATGAAGCCCGAGGATCGCTGAAGATAACTACAATCACGCGATTTTATCAGCAAAATCGTGTTTTCAAAATCTTGATTCCACTTTTCTCTGACGATTGGAAAGCTTTCTCCGAGTTCAGCCAGCATCTCGAGTCAAGGAAATCTGATCGGGTCATCAGGTAAGACTGGAAGCTATCTCCTGTCAAAGTTTCATAAATACAATTGCCCCCACAAATTTGAAGTTTCGGCTTTCCCCAGTTAGACTGTCATTCGAATGTGGCTCGGTATTTTAGGGAATTTATCAATCCTACGCTCTGTAAAAATATTTCATCATTTTTTCATAAGTGATATCGACTGTATCCCTAGTTCCTAGAACCGTTTCTTTCCGAACATTTTTATTGCCCACTGTTTCAGACACAGTTAACATTGAGCCATGTCAAAAGTAAGTCCTGCTTTGAGATCTGAAGTAGATGGCATGTGGTATTTTGAAGATCATCCAGAGGTTGTAGAGTGTTTTAGACAGGCTGGTGTTTTCACATATTGTGAAAAATTGACAACCTTTCACCAACAAGTTGCCGAAGCATTTGTCCTCTCATACGATGGAAGGATTGCTAGAATAGGTAGAGAGGAGTTCATTATAGATGAAGCATCTATTGACGAATACACAGGGTTATCCAGGACAGGGGATTGCTGGTTTAAAACCTCTTCACCCTCAAATGTTGAATTCAAATCATATCTGTTGCCAGTACATAAAACTTTGACTTGGGAAAAGGATATCCCTATGTCCTATCTTGAATCGAAGTGGCAGACCCTGCTGAAGGCGATTTTGGTATACATCACCTGTGAAGGGCGCTATAACAGGGTGATGTACTACCATTTTAAACTGTTGAACCACTTCACAGGCAGAGAACACTTAAACATACCTTACTTCTTTCATAGAACCCTGATTAAAATGGAAAAACAGGTAAAATCTCAGCCTACTAAAGTTATAAGTAGAATATCACATCAATGGATGATTACCCTCGTGAAAGAAGCTCTTCAAAGGAAACAAATAGAATGGAGTTTCTTCTTGTTTTGGAATGAGTTTCAGACAGAAAAACGTCCAGAGATAAAAGTAAAGAAGTCTAGATGCAGAAATGATCCTACTCCCAAGAGTAGTCACAGGAGGAGGAAAGGAATTTCAATGCCCAGGGATTCTATAAGAACATCACCCAGCAAACACAGAGGAACCAAGAGGAAGTTAAAGTTTGAAGACAGAAACCTTGTCACAAGAAAAAACCCTCTCAACCTAGCTTATAGTGACTCAGATTCAGAGCAGGGAATGGCAAAAGAACAGGATAACTTGCAGATCAAACACGATGCAAAACCGAAGATAAATATACCTCCATCAAAGCCTTCAAAAACACACAGGCAACCAAAAGCAGAAGCCCCATCAAGCAGGCCTCAGAAAGGTAAGACCAAGAAGATCAATAAGCTTCTGTGAGAGATTTATGAGATGGAAGTATTGGAGAGGGTAATCAAAAAAGAAAACACAGACCTCACTGAGAGGAATGTTGAACTGTTCAAAGAGAATCAAGCTCTTAAAGAAAAACATGATACAATCAAAGATAGAAACAAAGAGTTGATTAGGGAAAATATGAAATTATATAGGCAACTCAGGGTTCTGAGGCTCAAGCTAAAGAAGTTGGAATCACAAGAGGAGGAACAAACCGGGTTAGATACTTTGGCTAATCTAGCCACAACTATAGTAGATTTAACAGATTCCCCTACACAGTCAGCAAAGGTTTGAAGGTCTGCTCGAATCAAGACTACAATATCTAAGAAAGTTTGAGTTTTAAAAGAGGTTTCAAAACAATCATTTTTGCAAATTTGAAACTTTTCAAAGATTGACTTTCGGTAGTTTAGGCGAGCCCACCGTGTGCTCATTAACCACTGAAACAGGTGCTTTCGGTGGATAAATTACCTAGAAACCTTCCTAGACAACCACCGAAAGCCTGTGTATCCAGAATTTGAATGAGTTTTTACATAGGTAAGGGATTTTTGATATGAAAAGATTCAGAACCTTTTCCAATGCATGTTTAATGAATTATCAGATCCAGTTCAACAGTTAGTTTTGATATATGATGGAGAAAGGAGTTATTTCAAAGATCTATGGACAATTTATGTTGACAGAAAGGCAGGATACTTTACCACATCAGCCAACTCGACTTGGTCTCTATTTGAGAATGGTCATTTAGCCTTGGGAGGCTGTTCTACACTTCACCAACAGTCAATAGAGACAAATCTGGGATTGGCCCTATTTTGAGGAAGCATCCCACTTATTTTGCAAGAGATTTTGACTTGCTATTTTTAGTTGATTTGATCCATGTTTTTAGGATCAAAGATCTACTTTGTAATGCTTGAAATATCAGAATAGAAGAGGAACCAAGGGTTCGATTTTGGATGCTACCATGCTGCCACTGTAACAAAAAGACTTATTCTTATTATATGAAAGATTTCAAGCTTCCCTTAGTTGTGTTGTCAGATTTCTCTTTCATGTCTCTGATATCTTGTGAGTGAATGTTCTTTGTTAATGCTCATTCAATCTGTATATGACTGTCATCTCATATGTTGATTGATTAAGTTGATGATCATAAGATATTTCTTTGGTTATTAAACCCATTGTGCTTGTTGGTATGAAGTATAATCTGGTTCAATAGCTGTTTCCTTACCCATTTAATCAAACCTTGTCTGACTACATGGCTAGAAGGCCTTGTGAGATTTTATATTCCTAGACAGTCTTGAAAACACAGTCCAGTCCTTATATATTCATATTGATCCACAAAAACACATCATTATTAAGAAAACATTTCCCAAAAAAGAGTTAGTTACCAGGCATCTCCGACTTACAGCCTAGGAGAGTTTCCTAGAGTGATAACACTTCCAATTTAGTTTATGTGATTCATCAACAACATAATGATGCATAATAGATACATGAAAAACATTATGAGTTTTATGCAAATGGGGTGGCAGTATGAGACGATAGGCAACGGGTCCAATTTTATCTTGGATTCTGAACAGTCCTATAAATCGAGGTGACAACTTTTTCCCCTTCCTGAAATGAATGGTACTCTTATTGGGCCTGATACGAATGAAAACCTGATCTTCCACTTTATAACTTCGATCAGTCCTGTGTGCATTTGCATAACTTTTCTGTCTATCCTGTGCTTCCTTTAGTCTCTGCCTAATTTGAATCATGTGTTCCTCCATCTCTTGAATCAATTCTGGCCCAATGGTTACTCAGTCTTCTAACCTCTCCCAACTCAATGGTGTTCTGCATGGCCTTCCATATAGAGATTCGTAGGGTGGAATTTCGATGGAGCTATGAAAACTGTTATTGTAGGCGAACTCTACCAAAGGTAGGTTCTTCTCCCAATGGGTTTGATTATCCATGATGTACATCCTAAGCATGTCTTCCATGACTTGATTTACTCTCTCAGTTTGCGCATCTGTTTCAAAATGATAAGCTTTGCTTAAGTTCAACTGAGTCCCCAATGCTTACTACAAACTTGTCCAAAACCTAGAAGTGAATCTGGAGTTCCTATCTGAAATGATCTTCTTAGGTATCCCGTGCAAATGGATAACCTCATTTACAAACACACGTGCCACATCAGTGACATCGTAAGTGTCTCTAACCGGAATAAAATAGCACTCTTGGTTAACTTATCAACTATCACAAGAATGGCATTGTGTCTATGAGATGTGAGCGACAACATCACAACAAAATACATAGAGATGACTTCCCACTTGGACATAGGAACATCATGTGGTTGTAGGAGGCCTGCCGGGTGATGGTGGTCGGCTTTCACTTGTTGACACTCTAGGAACTTGGCAACGAAATGGACTACATCGCGCTTCATTCCTACCCAGAAGAAGAGATTCCTCATGTTTGCGTTTATCTTATTCACACCTGGATGTGCACAATAAAGTGCTCCATGGGATTCCTTCAGTATCATGCTTCAAATATCCCCACTTTTGGGGATGTACATCCTTCCTCGATATCTTAACAGTCTGTCTGCTTCCAGACTATATCCTTCATACTTTGGATTTAATTGCCTCCCACTTTGGAGGTTTGAAGTAAGATTTAAATACCAATTATCCCCAAGGAGTTGCGTCAACACATGTTCCCTCAGATTGACTTTTAAGGGTACCAAGGAGAAGACACGTGGTCTCCTACTCAAGGCATCTGCAACCACATTCTCTTTTCCCTTGATATATGAAATACCAAAATTGTACTCACTCATGAACTCACTCCATCACCTTTGCCTGGCATTCAGATCCCTTTGAGTGAAGAGATGTTTTAAACTTTGATGGTCCGTTTTGAGCTCAAAGTTTCGCCCTACTAGATAGTGCCTCCAAAGTTTCAGAGCTAGCATTACTGCTACCAACTCTAAATCGTGAGTAGCATAAAGTTTCTCATGTTTCTTCAACTTCCTTGATGCATAAGCTATCACTCCTGCATCCTGCATTAGTACGGTCCCCAACCCTTGCTTCAAGGCATCCGTGCAGACTTTGAAGTCCTTTTCCATATCCAACTCTCATAGAATTGGCGCACTAGTTAGTAACCTCTTAAGCTCAAGCTCAATGAACACACTATCACATTCTTTTGTCCATTCATGCATGACCCCCTTGCGTTGCAAAGTGGTGATGGGTTTTTCTATTTTGTAGAATCCTTCTACAAATCTCCAATAATAACCTACTAGCCCCATGAAGCTTCTCACCTCATAGGCATTTTTTGGCACTGGCCACTCCATAATGGCCTTTACCTTTTTTGGGTCCACAGAGATTCCTTCACCAGAAATGATATGACCTAAATAGTGGATTTATCTCTGGAAGAAGGAACACTTCAACAACTTCCCATACAATTTGTTCTCTCTAAGGTAGGACAACACCCCTCGCAAGTGTTCCTCATGTTCTCTTTCGTTCTTGGAATAGATGAGGATGTCATCTAGAAGGACTTGTACAAAATGGTCTAAGTACTTCCGGAATACGCCGTTCATGACGCTCATGAATACTGTTTGCGCATTGGTCAATCCGAAAGGTACTACGACAAACTCGTAATGGCCAAACCGAGTTCGAAAGGAAGTTTTTGGGATATCACCTTCCTTAATCCTTAACTGATGATACCCTAATCGCAAATCGATCTTTGAGAATACCGCTTCTCCTTTCATATGATAGAAGAGATCATCTATTCGTGGCATTGGGTACCTATTTTTCACTATAGAACGATTCAAGTCCCTGTAATCTATACACAATCGTAATGAACCATACTTCTTCTTTAGGAAAATTACTGGTGCACCCCAATGTGAGACACTGGGCCTTATTAGCCCTAAGTGCAGTAACTCTTTCAATTTCATTTGCAATTCACAAAGTTCCATCGCTGTCATCCGATACAGAGTCTTGGAAATTGGTTCTGCACCATGTTTTAGCTCAATAGTAAAATCAAGCTCCCTCTCAGGAGGTAACCTTGGTAACTCATTCGGAAAAACATCTTTAAATTATGACAATACCGGGTACTGATCTAATGAGGGTCCCTTCCTTTCATTCACTGCTTCCACTACATATATTCGACACCCTTGCCTCAAGCATCGCTTAACCTTCATAGTTGAGATAAAGTGTAATGACACCCTTCTCCCTACAACTTGTATCTCCATTGGCTTTCCTTCGTCGTCTATATAGAGCACCCTTTTTGTGAAACAATCTACCAAAGCTCGATGAGCTTCTAACCAATCCATTCCAATGATTAGGTCATACGCCCCGAAAGCAGTGACATATACCTTCAATCTGGTAGTACACACTCCCAGGTCTACTATACAATTATCAATGCTAGGTCCTACTGCTTTTTTTTCCCCTGAAGCCATATCGACTTGTTCAAAGTCATTGTGCTCATAGGCTGCCAACCCACGCTTTTCTAATGTAGATGGTGAAATGAAACTATCTGTAGCACTAGAATCAAATAAAATCTTAACATTGATATGATTTAGCATACCTTATGACTCCACCACCATGGATTGATGTTCTGCCTGGCGATTATTAACTGCTGCGTAAATATGGTGGTTGCCACTTGCTCTTCCCATAGGGGCCATTCCTTCTCTATGCACAAATCCTGATTGTAACTCTAGGCAGTCACACTGGTAATGGGGTCCTCCACATCCCCAATAGGTAACACGAGGTTGAACCTGCGCACTGTTCTGTGACTATCTCTGAAATTATTTCCTTCCCCTGGAACCCCTGCCCCTACTAGTTGTCCCCTGAGATGGCTGTGGACCTGCCTGCGTTGTTGGTGATGAATGAGATGCTGCACTCACTGCCATTGAAATCCCTGTGGCTACTATCCTCGGTGTGACTCTGTTACCATATGGAGGTGGCCTTGAGCCCCCTCCCCTGGGAAATGTCCTAGGGGCCTTCCATACGAATCCAGGATGATGTGGGAAGGTCGGTCTCATACCTCTGGTTAAGTTCACGTATTCCTCTGCATAACACACTTTTTCCATAGCTTCTGCTACTGAAGACGGTTTCCACATCCACACCATATCCCTTATCTTAGGGTTCAACCCATAGACAAAGAGTTCTGCCTGTCGTTGGTCATTATCCATATACAAATATTTGAACAATTCCATAAACCTGATCTCGTATTCTTCTACGGTCCTGTTTCCCTGTACTAGAGCATGAAATGATCCTACCTATTGTTCCTCATAGTAAGCTGGCAGATATTTCCTTCGGAACCTCTCCTCGAAAAGTTCCCAAGATATGGTGTCCGGGGTAAGATGCAGTTGCCTTTCCAGGTTTCCCCACCAGTTCAAGGCATTGTCTCTCAACTAAAAAAACCCTATCTTCTCCTTTGAGGTGGATGCATAGTCCCTTAAGGAAAAACACCTTGTCATGCCTTCCAACCATGCTTCTGCGTGTTCACTGGTGCGACCCTCGACAAACTCCAGAATTTTGATCTTCTGCAGTTCTCTAGTGATGTCTTCAGGTGGAGGTCCTCCCCCTGAATCCCTCGATGCTTCTAGATTGCCCATTCCATATGGTGGGGGTTCCACTTTGATCCTTGTTGGTTGACGCCCTTTTAAAGTCTCATTTATGGCCTACAAAGAGCGCAGTATAAGAGCTAGTTCAGGCGATGGTGGTGGCACCACTGGTGGTGCCTGCAACGATGCTCCTCTACCTCGATTCCCTCGATTCCTAACCATCCTGTATGATTTAACCTGCATCAACCAAAGTTGTCATGGTGAGTTCAAGGACATTTCACATTTGCGCAACTTAACTAGAAAACAGGGTTAGGCGTAAGTTTTTTTTTACTTGTTTATAAACAGACATTACTCTCTTTAGGGGACCTGGATAGGTTAGGGTTAAAGCGTCTAAGATTGATGTCTTCGCCTAAGAAAACTACTGATTCCCTTGCTTGGTAGTTATGCTAGCTTTGCGGTATACTCTCCAATTCCTCTAGCTTACTTGCTTAGTACGCATGAATCCCCCTTCCGCTTATCTCGTTCTAAGTCCTTAACCTTTCGCTAAAAACAATCTAATTAGTCACTTTAACTAGTTTTAAATTTAAGCATGAATTATAAATTTTAAATATAATTAAACATAATTTTAATTATAAATAAATTTAAAACATAGTTAATTAATTAAAACATAATACTATTGATCATGTTTTAATCACATAATAGTTTAAATTTAAAATTATTAAATTTTATTCAAATTATAAATAACTTAAACTCTAAATTAACTA
>JZKD02S0476262.1:309370-331692 GCA_000966675.3 Picea glauca
ATATATATATATATATATATTGTATTACAACATCCGAGTAGAATCCAAGAGATTTGTAGAAGGTAAGGATAGCAGAAGAAGAAATTCCATCCCCATAGTCTATTTCTTTATAAAAAAAATCATGTTGATTGTTGTCAGGTTTCGGGACCATCTTTTCTCATAGTCTCGTGATAATGTAGGGATCAAATTACTCAGTTTCAGTAGCTCAAGGAAATAAATCTACAACAGATTGTCAGTTTAGATACATAAAGATCCCGAACAAAAGCATATTAACACTGTCATAACATCCAACAACCATCAATCATTATATTATTCTTATGGGTAACCCAATTAATATTGATCAATAGAATTAACAAGGGGATTTAGCAAACGAAAAGACAACTAACAATAATTCCAATACTTAGTGAGATTTTTGAGTTGGAATTAATCTCCATAATTTATTTTCTTAAAAAAAAACATCAAGGAACTTATCAGTCGATATTCTGGATACACGTAGTTGCGATAATTTCTAAAACTCATTTACAAATTAAATATTTTTACAAATACAATCTCAAAATAAAAATACCGTATTTGGAGAGATTGAATTCGAAGATGTTATTTTGCGACGACGCTCCTCCCGACCTCCCTCTTTCTAACCGTAGAGACGTCAATGGTACCTCCCAGCCAATGTTAGGAGTACTCTTCTACCCCCTTAGCCCCCTCAAGTTGCAAAGGGGCCACACAGACACACAACCATAAATTCTCTAGCTCCCAACTTGCCTCGCAAAGTAGAGCCACCACTCTCTCTCTCTCAAGCTAGGTATCTCAACTATGACAAGTAAAACCAGTCAAAATTTATGCAACATAACCTTACCCATAACCAATGTGATCCATTTTCCCTTTTTACCATTTGCTTTATAAGAGTTTCCTTAATGACACCTTGCCACTTGCACATTTAATTCACTTTTTAAATAATTAATTAAGAATTATTTCCCCCATACGCTTGTCACCCTTTCCCTTAGTTGCACAAATAAATCTACAATTTATTTTAATAAAAGTCAATTTCCCTGACCCATCCTAAAAGTGCTTCTAAAATCACTCCTAATTGTCTCTTTATTCCCCTTATTTCCAATTAATCACTGACGCCTTACTAAATCTGAGTTGAGTTAAAATAGGATTCTCTTTTAGTTAGACTAGTGTTAACTAGACTCTAGATTCCTTTCTATGCATACAAATTCTCTCCTCTATGTTTCTTTCTTATTTTAAAAACCACCCTTTTAATAATTTATTACAACTATGTTTCTTAAATCAAATCATTAGGATTATTTCAATTTACTTAACTCTCGAAATTATTTACCTTATTCCCCTTTTGCTTTAGTTACTAATTTAAGTTTATCCTCTTTACAAAACTTATGATTAGGACTAATTAAATTTTATTTGCAAAGGATAATTCTTATAAGGATTTATAATTAATAATTTCAATCTTTAATTAATTAATTAATTGATCTGACAATGCTCACGATTTTAATTATTCGCTCAGTGTTTTCTAGGCCACCTAGATTCATTGACTCACATTTTATGTACGCGACGTGCCCTTCAAGATGCACTCTGTGATCCATGGGTTCCACTCTCGTTTGACTGGTTTTGGTAGTTGTCCAATCCTTGGAGTTGTCACTCCATTCGAGTGACCTTGTGAGAGACTAAGGGATTCTAACGAATAAGGACCCTGCCTTATTGTGCACCCCTTAGAAATCTTCGTGAGATATTGTCTTAGTCTTCCCTCACAATGTCATGGACCTATCGAACTAGGTAATCATTCACCTAGAATTTTAGCCATGAAGTGAGTGCTAGTAGGTTGTGACATGGACATTGCCACACCTCTCCCTCAATGTTTGGTCTATGTGCATGGCCCCTTTACTCCTTATGTGAGTCTGATTAGAAAGCATTTGTTAGCCTGCATTCATTAACAAAACACTATCAATGATCCATATACAACATCATAATATAATCGATCATATGTCACATATGCATAAATGAAATACTCAAACTAATACAATCCACTCCCTGACTCAATCTAGAGTCTAAGGAAGTCCATTGATGTCCTTGACATCCATAATCCATCAAGTGTCCTGCATGCTCATGCAAACTCGTCAATAGCATATGCCAACACACATATATCAAATAACATAAAATCATAATCCATCAACATCATCAAAAAATCCATAAGAGAAACCATAACCATGTACTATAACCGGATCACTTGCATGCAAGTGTCCTCAAAGAATAATTCAATAACATGTGCTCGCAAGAGAGGGATGTTACATACACCCTCTTGTTTTAAGTTTCATCCCGAATTTGTATAGTATATAAAATGTAGTAAATAAATCATCTGACAATATCTATATTTATAAACTATCAAATAAATGTGGAAATTGATAGCGCATATCATATGCGTCCTCCTAGGTAGCTGAGTGTGTAATATAATTGTTCCACTAGACCTTGACCTGATCCACTGTTCGACACCGTAGCTTTTGAATGCGATGGTCCAGAATGTAGATTCAATCTGCCACGAGTGCACCCTCGTCTGACACCTACAAGGAACTCATGTCAATCACATGTGTAGGATCGCTAACATAATATCGCAAAACAGATACATGAAAACATCGTGCATATGCCTCAAAGAATCAGGCAAGGCTAGTTGATAGGCCACGGGTCCTTTCTTTTCCACAACCTAGAAAGGTCCCACAAACCTAGAAGAGAGTTTATCACCCTTTCCAAACTTAATCGAACTCTTGTGAGGTTTCCCCTGCAATAAAACTTGGTCGCCAACTTCATAATGGAGGTCAATGCAATGGGCATCGTCATAATTTTTCTGCTGATCTTGCGCTTCTTTAATCCTTTGTCTTATCGATTTCATTTATCCTTCCCTTTCTTGGATCACTTCTTTTCCTACAAGGATCCTATCCTCAAGTTGGTCCCCACTCAATGGCATCTGACACAGTCACCCATAAAGAAATCAAATGGTGTCATCTTAATGGTACCTTGATAGTTGTTGTTGTACACAAAATCTACCAGTGGAAAGAACTCTTCCCAATGCTTTTGTTGGTCGATCACGTACATACAGAACATATCTTCCAAAACTTGGTTCGTTCTTTCTATCTTCCCATCTATCTCAGGGTGATATGTCATACTAAAGTTCAGTTTTGTTCCTAAGGCTGCTTGGAAACTAGTCCAAAAACGTCATGTAAACATCGATCCTCTGTCAGATATGATTCTTTTTGGCATGACATGTAATCTTAAAATCTTGTTTATAAAAAATATAGCTATTTCTGGTGCATGGTATGTCGTACACACATGAGTAAAATGTGATCTCTTCACCAAAGTGTCAACTACCATGAAAATCGAGTCGTGCCTCCTTTCCATCAGTGACAACCCAACAATAAAGTTCATTGAAATGAACTCCCATTTCTATTCCAGAATATTGTGTGGTTGTAGTAATCCTGTTGGATGTCTATGTCTATCCTTCACTTGCTAACATTCTAGACATCACGACACATAACTAACTATGTTTCCTTTATTCCTCTCCAGAAGAATAAGGGATTAAGGTTTTCCCTCATCTTTGTGACTCCTAGATGAGCCATGTACACTACTCTATGATATTCATTTAGGATCAAAATTCTCAATTCGTTGTTAGGCAATATGTAAATCTTGTTATTATACCTCATTATTCTGTCATTTTCCAATGTATAACCTTCAAACTTTGGTACCATCATGGTGTCTTGTCCGATAATTTCCCTAACTTCCTTGTACCAGTCATCATCGATCTGTATAGTTAGAATATTTTCTTGAAGATTCATCTGAAGGGGTGTCATCGAGAATATCTGTGGTCTCCGAATCAACACAGTTTCCAGTCTGTTCACTAATCATTTTATGTAAGTAATCTAAAAATCGTATTCGCTAAGAAATTATGACCAACGTCTTTCTCGAGCATTCAATTCACTTTGCGTAAAAATGTGCAGTAATCCAAAATGTTTTGTTTTTAGTTCAAATTTCCATCCAATCAGATAGTGTCTCCGCACTCTCAAGGCATACACAATGGCTGATAACTCCAAATCATGTGTTGTGTATATTTCCTCATGATTTCTTAATTTCCTTGAGATGTCAGCTATCACTTGATCATCTTGCATCAAGACTCTGCCTAAGCCTTGCTTGGATTCATCTATGCATACTAAGAATTTATTGTCCATGTCAAGACTCTGCCTAAGCCTTGCTTGGATTCATCTATGCATACTAAGAATTTTAGTATCAGTGCGATTTTCAACATCCCCTTGAGCCTTTGAAATGCTTCCACGCACTTCTCGGTCCATACAAACTTCTTGTTTTTCTTCTTCAATTCTGTGATCAGATTTTCTATCTTCGAAAAACCTTCGATGAATTGTCGGCAATATATGGCTAAACCCATATAGCAGCATACTTCTGATACATTTGTTGGCATAGGCCATTCCATAATAATCTCTACCTTTGCTGGATCCATAATGATTTCTTCACCAGAGATAACATGCCCTAAGTAATGAATCCTTGATTGGTAAAAAGAGCATTTTGACAGTTTCCCATATAATTTGTTTTCTCGTAAACACTGTAGCACTAAGTGCAAATGTTCATGATGTTCTTTTGGCGTTTGAGAATATATCAACATGTCATCGATGAATACTTGAGAAAACTGTTTCAAGTATTCGTGGAACACCCCATTCATCAAGCTCATGAATACCCCCAGGGCATTTTTCAGTCCAAACGGTAAAAAGGTAAACTTGTAATGTATGAACCTCATCTTGAATATGGTTTTAGGAATATATTCCTATTTAATTTGTAACTGGTGATCACCTAATCTCAATTCAATCTTTGAAAACATCGTCACGCTTTTCATTTGATCAAACAAATCCTCTATTCTTGGCAATAGATACTGGTTCTTGATCGTTTCCTTGTTCAATTGATGACAGTGAATACAGAGTCTCCACAACCCATTCTTATTTTTAATGAAAATTATAGGCACACCCAAAGGTAACACACTTGGATGTATGAGTCCTAGGTCCAACAACTCCTTCAGTTGCATTTTCAACTCCTGTAACTCAGGTGTCGACATGAGATAAGGCATTCTTGCTATCGGTTCCATCCTAGGTTTCAATTCAATGGTAAAATCCAACTCTCTTTCAGGTAACAAGCCTAGAAACTCTTCTGGGAACATAATCAACAAACTCTCGTACTACCATAAGGTTTTCTAATCCTTTTGCCTTACCTTTTTCATTTAGCACAAATATTTCATATAGCTTGCATCCCTTGTGCATGTTGTTCTGTAGTTGTAGGGAAGAAATGAACCTCAAGGATAATCCCTAGTTTCTTCCTACAATCATTCTTCTCTATCCCTCGTCATCGTTCAAATTCAATCATTTCGTCTTACAGTTGATTATCGCATCATACGATTCCAACCAATCCATACCAATCATGATGTCATAAGATCCTAATATCGTGACGTACAGGTTGGACTTTGTTACAAAATATCCCAAGTTAATGCACAAGTCTGTAACCTTTTCTCCAACCTTTTGTTTGGCACCCGAAGCCATTTATATGTACCTAAACTTGTCCTACTTGACTTCCTTTACCTTAATTATTTTTAGCACTGTAATAGAAACAAAGATCTTTGTAGCACCTAGATCTATCAAAATACTAAAACTTTGGTCGGCGGTGGTACCAGATGTTTGGAGCACAGTGGAATGGTGCTCAGCTTGCCGATTATTCACCGCTACATGAATCTCATGGGCCTTTCCCAAATCCCCAACTGTAGTGTGTCTGACTGACCCAAGTGCTCTGGCCCTCAAAACCGGACATCGTCACGGGTAATGTGGCTCTCCACATGTCCAAAATCCAGTATTCATTCCAGTACTCTTGGTCCGCGAGGTAGAATTTGTTGGCATACCATCCTGAGCTCTTGGTTTGTTTTATTGAACATGCCTAAACTTTCATTGTTGTGGACGACATTGTTGTTGATGCGATGGTCCTCTCCTGAGGAGTCGATCATCGTGGTGTCTTGAACGTGGATCCTCTTGACGGATCTCGATACCCTGATGTATGTTTGGATGGTGTCTGATGTTGATGCACACCTATCATCATCTTCCCAGTAGGTCTTGTAGGAGTCTTGAACTGACCCCCACTAGTCATCTCTTCCTCTTCTATGAGGGCCTTCTGGATTGCATTGTACAACATCTATGGAATTAGGATCCTCACCTTCACACAAATGTTGAAGTTAAGGCCAAACAAAATTTTTTTGACCTTTAGCTTCTCCATGTTTAGGTGTGGAGCATACCTAAGTAGCTTCATGAATTGTGCCTCATACTCCGGCACCGTACGACCACCCTTTTGTAAGGCGTTGAACTCATTGAGCTGGCGCTCAATGAATTCCTCTGATAAATACCTCTCTCATAATTTCTCCTCTAACAGTTCTGAAGAGACGTCTTCGATGGCCATGTTTAGCTGAGACATAAGCATCTTCCACCATAGAAGAGAACTTCCATTCAACTCAAATACCTTCATGTGAACTTTCATGTTGGAGGTGTAGTCATGAAGTGAAAAGCACATCGCCATTTTCTCCAACCATGCTTCAGCGACTGAGCCTTTTGTGTCACCCATGAACTCAAGAAAGTTAACCTTCTCGAGTTCTTTTTGAATGCTATCAGTACCAAGTGGGGTGCACTATGAACCCTCATTGGGTATAGGTGCCCTGGCCTCATCTCTATCTAGTCGGTTAATCAAGGCCTCTGACATCCTATGAAAGAACCTCATCAACCCAACCACATCCCCCACAACAATCTGCTCCTTCCCAATGAATTTCTCTTCTCCTTGGGGTTTATATGCCTCTGACATGGATGCTATTGGAGGCATCATGCCTCTGCCCCTAACACCACATCGCCTACCTCCATGAAATACTCTAACCATGATTACCTACATGGAGAAATTTAAGTTTTAATTAGTGACAAGTTAATAATCAAGTGTTTAATACAGTGGAAGGTGTAATGATCCCAAGTCATGGGGTTGAACCTCGCTCCGATATCATATATAACAACCCCTTCGTTACCACAACAATTAGCGATGTATAAAAGGTAAATGTTTTTTTTTTCATTAGGATATTAAACTCATTACAACATAATAAGTAACATCACAAGTGATACATAATCGTAACTAAAACGACATATAAGTAATTCATTAACATAATTAAAAGTGACACAAATCAACACATAAACAACTCAATTAATGCATCATCATAATTAATAGCCACACTTAATCAACACATCATCATAATAAATAACGACACAATCAACACATCATGATTGAATGAAGTAATATACAAATAATGATCAAGCATGTCACTGATCATTAAAGGTATTGTTAGGTAGAAATATTGTTGTTTAATTCCGTTGTAGTATTTTCCCAACTATTTAATTTGTCAATCCGAGGTTCGTAGGCTTACAAAGCACACACACTATATATGCAGGACTGAAGTAGAAGTAATCTAATCTAAATTGCTGAAATGAAATTAATCTAGGAAAGCATTGAAAGACTAACTAGGAAAGAAGGAAATTAATCTAGGAAAGCAATACAACATGTAAAGAGTTGAATAACAAAATACATCTGTGAGCTCACACAATAAATCAATCTCAAATTATATTACAAGAGTCAAATGACAAAGCATGGAACAATGAAATAATCAAAGCTAAGAATCCCCTTCTCCCAATTACAAGACTAAATTATGAATTACATGATCTCTAACTCCCCAAGCTAATCCCCCAATTATGAATGATATGATTTTTTCCTCATGAAGAGAGAACACTCTCTTATATACATGAGAGTCTTGAAGAGTGTCATAATAACAGATCCACTATTCTCTCAACCATTCTCAACTACTTTCCCATTATTAGAAGATATGATTCCTTCAAATCCTCCACACATCTCTCACATATCTTAGATAGGATATGCCATCCAAATCTTCTATGATCTGCTCCTTTGAATATGCTTGAATGATTGTCCCAAATATTCTTCAAATGTTCAAAGCTTGAAGATGAAATTCGAATTTGAGGCTAAGTGGTAATATTTGACTTTGTTGAAATATTCACATATGCCTGCACACATCATGAAACTCATCCAACCTTGATATGTAATGAAAATATGTTATTTTTCTAATATTTAATCACAAATTCACTTATAATAGTAAAATGAATAAAGTGGAAAATAATAAGTTGAAACCCAAGTGTATTTATGGAAATGGTATAATGGAAGGTTAATGGGACGATGAAATGTAAGGAATTGTGAAGGAAAAAGAGGATACAAATGTGACATTTCTGAGGCCCAACAGGTACTACCTGCCCAACCTACCCTGCAAGTTTAGTACCTTCGAGACACATAAGCAATGCTCAAGTCCATGATTCATTCGATTGATTTTGAACATTTAAGGTCTCAATACTGACAAATGTTTTGAGAAACAAGTAGGTGTCTAAGTCCCATAGTCAAACACATATCATCATTATTCTAATTGCGCAAGAGAATATAAATACTCAATCAATCATAGGTCAAAATTATTCCAAGGCACTAGAGTAATCAACATTATTTTCAATGGGGCAAGAGTATATAATTACTTAATCAATCATATGTCAACATTATTCCAATGGTGCAAGAGTAATCAACTTTATTTTAAACTGCGCAAGAGATTGTAAATACTTAATCAATCATATATCAACATTATTCTAATGGTGCAAGAGTAATCAACTTTATTTTAAATGGCACATGAGATTATAAATACTTAATCAATCATATATCAACATTATTCTAATGGCGCAAGAGTAATAAACTTTATTTTGAATGGCGCAAGAGAATATAAATACTTAATCAATCATATATCAACATTATTCTAATGGCACAAGAGTAGTCAACTTTATTTAAAATGGCGCAAGAGAATGTAAATTCTTAATCAATCATATATCAACATTATTCTAATGGCACAAGAATAATCAACTTTATTTTAAATGGTGGAAGAGAATATAAATACTTAATCAATCATATACCAACATTATTCTATTGGCGCAAGAGTAATCAACTTTATTTAAAATGGCACAAGGGAATAAAAATACTTAATCAATCATATATCAACATTATTCTAATGGTGCAAGAGTAATCAACTTTATTTAAAATGGCGCAAGAGAATATAAATACTTAATCAATCATATGTCAACATTAATCATGGTGCAGTAGGATATTCTACTACATTAGAGATCAATATTTTTAACATGACAATAACTCATTGGGTGGTTTTAAGGGAGGTCAAATCATGTTCAGAAAATGTCCCACCCATAAGGGAAGTTTGGGGTGATGGAACAACAAGTAGTCCATTGTCATTTAAGAAACTTTGTATCTATTTTCTAAGATAAGATATCCAACTTGAAGGAGATATTTTACATACATCCAACTAAAGTTTAGGGGCAGGTATGACATGAATGAACAAGGACTTGGTTGAATTCGGTTTCACTTATCAAATCATCAGAACTTTTCTAAGAGGATCTTTCAAATTTGGCCGAGTCATAAAACATACAAAACTAAATTTGACAAGAAAGGTGCACGTCTTGGTTTACGACATGTCAAATTAGGGTGTAAATCATAAGACGAGAGATTCAAGAAAGCAAGGGAATACCTTTATTCCTTTAAGTATTTACTCAAAACAAGGTGTACTCAGTGGGAGGGGGAGGTTTTCAAATTCATATTGTCCATAAATTAAACAATACTTTTACTGAACAAAGATATAGGATTTTGTGTGATAGGCATAAGATATGCTTCAAGAACTTGATATTTCAATTGTGAGGGGATTTCTCAACACAGGTTAAGGTCTGAATTTGCACTGACATCAAGCACACTTCATCCCTAACAACGTAACAAGATTTTCATTTTAGTGGCAGTGACACCAACCACACCTCAAAACCTGACAAGTCATTTTTACAACATCCTATTGTAATGAGGGTTCCATGCTACAAATATAAGATATATATAAAAATAGCATAAACTTTGAAAACCCTAACCTTTCATTTGTGTTTCAATTCAAAACCCTCATATTTCATTTGCTCAAATGCGATATTTGGTCCCAATACAAGTTAACATTCACCTTGAATTCAACTATACAAATTCCCTGTGTAACCCAATGATGATAAGGTGATAAAACATATTCAAAGTAAGGACAGATTCTAGATTTAGCATTGAGGAAGGATATGGCTCGCTCAGATCAAACAAGATCTATTCTAATAAAAAAATGCATGCAAGGTTTGGTGACCAATTTCCTTTGCAATACACCCACACGCCAAGAAAAATTAGACTGAAGGGTAACGATGTATCACCTCCCTCAAGTCTTTTACCAGACTCAAACTTGAATGGTTCCTAGGATGTCTAGATGGAAGGAATTATCCAATTTAATCAATCGACTAGAAGGGAGATCACTTAAACTCTTCTCGGGTCTCAACGCCAATTAGAGGCTCGAAAATCGTTTTCTTAACCCCCCATATCTTTAAATGGCATTTCCTAGACTCAACTTAACAACAAAGAAATTACTCAATCACACAAAAATACCTATTCCACTGTGTACATCACTACTATGCAACTGGTAAATCAAAATGATTTTTGATATATTAATTAATGGTTGCGAAGAAGAAATACTCTTGTTGTACATACACATATATATTGTATTGCAACATCCGAGTAGAATCCAAGAGATTTGTGGAAGGTAAGGATAGGAAAAGAATAAATTCCATCCCCATGGTCTATTTCTTTAAAAAAAAATCACATTGATTGTTGTCAAGTTTCAGTACCATCCTTTATCATAGTCTCGTGACAATGCAGGGGTCAAATTACTCAGTTTCAGTAGCTCAAGGAAATAGATCTACAACAGATTGACAGTTTAGAATAAAAAAATATCCCGAATAGAAACAGATTAACACTGTCATAGCATGGGTAACCCGGTTAACAACAATCAATAGAATTAACAAGGGCATTTAGAAAATGAAAGGACAACTAGCAAGAATTCTAATACTTAGTGAGAGTTTTGAGTTGACTTTAATCTCCAAAAATTATTTTCTTAAAAAAAACATCAAAGAACTTATCAATCGATATTATGAATACACATAGTTGCAAAAATTGCTAAAACCCATTCATAAATTAAATCTTTTTACAAATACAACGTCAAATAAAACAAATATCGTATCTAGCGAGATGGAATTTGAAGACATTCTTCTGCGGTGATGCTCCTCTCGACCTCCTGCTTGGCAATCGTAGAGACATCACCGGTACCTCCCATCCAACGCTAGGGTTACTCTTTTTCCCACTTATCCCCCTGAGCCATAAATGCGTGACACACACACACAACTAGAAATCCTCTAGCTCCCAACTTGCCTCGCAAGGTAGAGCCACCATTCTCTCTCTCTCAAGCTAGGTATCCCAACTCTCACAAGTAAAACCAGTCAAAATTTATGTAGCATAACATTACCCATAACCAGTGTGATACATTTTCCCTTTTTCCCATATTCTTTATAGGAGTTTCCTTAATGACACCTTGCCACTTGCACATTTAATTCACTTTTTGAATAATGAATTAAGAATTATTTCCCCCATATCACCCTTTCCCTTAGTTGCATAAGTAAATCCACAATTTATTTTATAAAAGTCAATTTCCCTCACCCATCTTAAAAGCGCTCCTAAAATCACTCCTAGTTGTCTATTTAGTCCCCTTATTTTCAATTAATGACCGATGCTTTACTAAATTTAAGTTGAGTTAAAATAGGATTTTGTTTTAGTTAGATTAGTGTTAACTAGACTCTAGATTCCTTTCTATGTGTACACATTATCTCCTCTATGTTTCTTTCTTATTTTAAAAACTCCCCTTTTAATAATTTATTACAACTATGTGCCTTAAATAAAATCATTTGGATTATTTCAATTTACTTAACTCTTTAAATTATTTACCTTGTTCCCCTTTTTCTTTAGTTATTAGTTTCAGTTTAGCCTCTTTACAAAACTTATGCTTAGGCTTAATTACATTTTATTTGCAAAGGATTAACTCTTATAGGGATTTATAATTAATAATTTCAATCCTTAATTAATTAATTAATTAATTGATCTGACAATGCTCAGTATTTTATAAGGTTCAATATTCTCTTAGGGTTTTCTAGGCCACCTAGATTCATTGAGTCAAATTTTATTTATGCGACGTTCCCTTCAAGAAGCACTCTGTGCTCCCAGGGTGCCACTCACCTTTGACTAGTTTTGGTAGTTTTCCAACCCCTGGAGTCAGGACTCCATTTGGGTGACCTTGCGAGAGACTAAGGGATTCTAAGGAATAAGTACCCTACCTTATTGCGTGCCACTTAAAAATATTCATGAGCAACTATCTCAGTCTTCCCTCACGACAGCGTGGAACTCTCGAACTAGGTAATCGTTAACCTACAATTCGAGCCACGACGAGAGTGTTAGTAGATTGTAACATGGACACTGCCATGCCTCTCCCTCAATGTCTGGTCTATGTGCATGCCCCCTTTACTCCTTATGTGAGTCTAATTATCAAGCATTCGTCAGCCTTCATTCATTAACAAAACATTGTCAATGATCCATATACAACATCATAATATAATCGATCATATGTCACATATGCATAAATGAAATACTCAAACCAATACAATCCACTCCTTGACTCAATCCAGAGTCCAAGGAGGTCAATTAATTCCCTCAGCATCCACAATCCATCAAGTGTCCTGCACGCTCAGGGAAACTCATAAATAGGATATGTTAACATGCATATATCAAATAACATAAAATCATAATACATCAACATCATCACAAAATCCATAAGCGGAACCATAACCATGTACTATAAACAGATCACTTGCATGCAAGTGTCCTCAAATAACAATTCAATAACATATGCTTGCAAGAGAGGGATGTTACACAATGTGTGCTTACTTTAACCGCCTTAGTTGTAGAATTCCCATGTGATTGCCAACAATTTATTGAACAATCTAGATTTTTTAATTTTAGAATCTCCTGCTTCCTTAATTGTAATCTGGGAAATTCTTTTATTTTGTTAGGATTTAATTCAAGAATGAAATTAGGGGATATAACCATAGCTTGAATTCTTAAGTATCTCTGCAATTATTTACTTCCCTTTCTTTATAGTTTAACCATCGTCGAATTCTTTTTCACTGCCTGTGATTTTAATTTGAATTTATCAAAATTTAGTTATGCTTCAAGGGCCGGATCAGGTGTCAGATCTAGGGTTGGATTAGGTTCCACATGGAAATATCTCTCTTGAAAATAATAGTGTTATTTAACCTGTTCTTGTTTGGTTTTCCCATTTCCAATTCATTGTTTTTGTTTCATTTTCCTCGTTTTAAAACGGTGGCAACATTCGTAGAGTTAACACCAAGAAGGGTGAGTTTTGTAATTGTTCGATTGGATTGGAATATAAATGTTCACTCACCTCTTACCTGTCGCTACCACTTCTTGACAGACCCTGCATCACAATTTATTGTCTCTTCCTCTAAGGCTATACAATTAATAAAAATCATTTTTGCTGCACTTGAAATTAATTTAAATTATTGGAAATTAGTGTCGAATCTAGGACAAGATTAATTGCCGTATTGAGGGTCCGATTAAGGTATGTATTGAGGGCCAGATTAAGGTCTGGAATGGATGTTGGATTGTTCTGCACACCAGATCAAGGGTTGGGATAAATTCAGGAGCTCCTTCTTTTGTTCCTTTACTATGGAGGTGTAATTTAGCATCTAATTATCTTTTAATTGTTAAACATAAGATTGGATTTCCCTTAACTCTTTTAATGAACTTTTGAGATAGCATTTACATTTTTATATATGGTTTGAAATAAGATTTGGTCTTCCTTAATACCTTTGAATGGAATTGTAAGATGACATTGGATTCTTGTATTATTTTTGGGTCTTCCTTTAGTTCTTTTAATTGGATTTATAAGTCAACATTAGGTTTTTTATTTTTATTGTTTAGATAAAACTTGATTTTCTTTAACTATCCTTATATATGGATATGCAAGATAGCATATAAATTATCTTATCTAATTCTTAATTATGGGTTTGAACTTCTTATAGTTCTTTGCAATAGAAACTTAAGGTAGTCTTGGAATCTTTCCATATTTCTTGTTATGATTGAACCTCTTAGCTCTTTTAAAATGGATATGCAAGAAGTAGACTTCTTATTAATTTCTAATTATAATTGATTTTTATTAGTTTTATAAATTGGATACATAATGTAAAGTAGCATATAAATTTAATGTATTTCTTAAGAAGAATGATCTTCTTGTGGTTTCTTATAAATGAATATATAATTTTAGCCTTTAAATTCCTTATATATTCTTAGAAGATATTCCTTAATATGAAGATGCATAGTTGATTTACATGAGACTAAGATTTTACTTATGCTCTTTGGGTTATTATTCTTTATGTAATAGCCTCTTACTCATTTACACTCAATTGTTGCTTGAAGATTGATAAGTATAGTACAATATCTTGTTGCACCATGAAGAATTGATGATTAAGTATGGTTGATAAATCTAGTTGATTTGCGGTTATGATTGGATTAATTGGATTTAGATACCTCCTTGTTCCTCGTAACAACCTTGTTCCTTGTACAATATCATGTTGCACCATGAAGAATTGTAATTAAGTATGGTTGATAAATCTAGCCGATTTCAATTATGATTGGATTGAATAATAGTGATGGTGCTTTCAGTTGATTAGGATGAGTTTGATTTAGTGGTTGTTAACTTATGTTGTGATGCATGTCACATGTCTTAAATTTGTTTGTTTCAAAAAAATAAATTATTTACCTCTTTTTGTATTCACTAATTGTTATCGTAACGGAGGGGTTGTTACATAAATATATAACATGGTAGTGTCAAGAACATTTGATATATAGAATGATCTATTTGTATTAAATTAGAGTATATTTGATATGTCATTGGTTAATTATAGGGTTATAATGAATTTCAAAATATATTATTGTATTATTGTACAATTTTTTAAAGGAAATCATCTGTTGGGCACATGCCAAGTTTTGCAGGAAAAACAACGCGTGTAAGGAAGAAGCACATGTAGGAAAAGAAACATGTGTAAGGAAGACACGCATGTAGGAAAAACAACATTTTTAAGGTAGACGTGCATGTAGGAAAAGAAACATGTGTAAGGAAGACACACATGTAGAAAAAACAACATGTGAAAGAAAGACGTGCATGAAGAAGAGGAAAGCATGTGAGGTGCGCATGCAAGGAGACCTAGCCATGATAGGTTTAGGGATTTGGTAAGAATATGTAATGGATATTAAGACAATAACATGTATAAATAGTTACCTAGTGTTATCAGACAAATCGGTAGGTGCGGACACTAATAGATCTCCCTAGATCCACCTGGATCTAGAACAAAACAAGACAGGAAACGACTCTTTCCCTAAGTTGTGACCATTGAATCTACTAATAAGAAGGAATAAGTGACATACCTTTATATCGCTTCCTTAGGTCTCTGTGGTTCTCGCTTCACTCCGGTACTCTTGTGAAGTCAAGTCCAAGACAACACAAACCAACCAAAGTGAAGATAGCAAAGTATATTCAATGTCAACCTGTGCATATGATCAAGGAATTACACAATAAAGTAAGAGTGACTTTATGGGAAAGGGACATGCCAATGTATCATATTGATTGAAAGTAGAAGGTACAACCTGATCGCCTTGATGTTTCCAACTTGCTTTCAGTGACCATTGGTTCCAACACACACTTTCTCTGCACTTGCATGAAGAAGATCCAAAACCTCTTGATAGGCCATATAGAGCCTTCAAGATTCTGTCCAAGCAGGGTTCTTCACACAATTTTTTCACCAATTATTCATTCGATATTGCTTAACCTTTTCCATGAGAAACCTTTCAATATATATGAGAAGGTGATATGGTTACATGGATGAGGATGATCCCACCAAATCTGAGAAGTCAATAGAATGACAACCATACGAATGCCACCTCATTTTCTAGAAGATCCCCTTCTATAACCTTCGTGACCTCTTCTTCTTTCCAAGCTTAAAAATAGGTTTTCACCCTATATATGGAGAAAACTGTGAGAATTTCACACCCTAAGTGTAGGTGGCCTGCGAGAATGAAGGATTATCGCACCCTATACCATAGGTAGCCTGCGAACTCATCTTAAAAATATGTTTTTGGAAGAAGATAAGAGCCACTCTTCTCAGACAAAAAGTCCTTGTTGGGATCTTGAATACATCATTGTTGAAACATCACTAGAGTAACCAAAATCATGTGTAAAAAAATTCCCCCCAAAGTATGAGGCTGAAATCTATGACAGCCAAAATACTTTGTAAACTGTGTGTGTGTGTGTGTGTCAGAAACCAGGAGCACACCTAATCGGAAACCTACAAACAACCAAGCATCTACAGAATATAATACCAATTCTGAGGTAGGAATTCCCATACTCAGATCACAAATGAATGAAATCATAAATTTAGGTCATGGCCACCAATTATACATCGTGGATCCATGTCGCTGAAATGCTACATAGCCACCAGGAATAGATTGTGGATCTATGCGAAAAGACTTGAATTCAGATGACATAGCCACATGACATACAAAGTAGATCTATGTGCCGAAACAAATTATACATAATCCATCGCGGCCTAGATCAAAAAGATGAGACCTAGGGTCTTCAATCCCATCACCTAAAAGTACGAATCTAACCATGCGATTACATGTGCTGAAGTCGAACATGGAAGAAATCAATTGATTACCAGTCATTGATGAAAATCGTTAACAAGAGTGAGGGAAATCACCATTGATGCCGATGACTCTCAAGGTACCAAAGAAAAATTCGAACGAATGTGAGTACATGAGTTGAAGTCGAGCATTCGACAAAATCTCTCGATCAGGGATCAATGATGTGAACCCTTGTCGAAAGCGAAGAAACCTGTCATTAAGGCATGCAATTTCTAAGGTACTAAATGATTTCTAAGTCTTGTTTCCAGATAATGAGTTGAAGTCGATGGAACAAGACTCATCACAGGAGGGCCTTGATGTATACGCCATCAATGACACGAAATAAGTAACATATTTTGAGGGTGAAACAAAGTATGAATATAGGTTGAAACAGACACAGGGAAGGCTAACATAGTAAGAATGGACAACTGTAGATGGCCGACTCAATAGAGGGCTCGTGTGAACTTCTCTTGAACATATGAATGACATGACCAAGGACTTGGAAACATTAACTCAAAGACAACCCAAGATATGACCTTGTAGCAAGTCGAACGAGAGACAAATGGATTTCCCAGCCCAGAGTCAAATGACGAATAGGGGGTGTCATGTTCAAGAGTGACACTTACTTCCGTTAATATGAATATGAAAACACATCCCTTTCCCAAAATTTCCCCCACCATTTCTGGTGAGTACCTCTTTATTTTTACGCAAGCTTGAGGAGGATAACATATGCTTGTTGATGTAAGCTCATCCTTTGGATGAGTCCCTCGAAGTATGTTTAACGAACCCTAGGAAGGAGTGGTTCGATCCCGTTATGGGTCTGTTGATGTTTGTTTAACAAGTCCAAGGATAGAAAACTTGGGGGTTTTTCATGTTTTGAGAGTCTGAAAAACACTTAAAGAGAACTCTCTTAGTTCCTTTTTCATAAAAGAGTTCGACAGGACCGAAAAAGTGATAAACTATCACCCATCGAACATTTTGTTTATATAATTTTACGAGCATGAAAAGAACAAGGTTGCTCAGCCATATTTTTGTTTTAATGGAGCATGAAAAGAGCTTAAAGGATACTCCTTTGTGTTTGTCGTTTTCGTGTTACCATGACGAGTACGAAAAGACGAGAACATTATACTCGGTTACATTCTCATGTATTTTCGAGCGCGAGAACTAACAAAGGATGAGCTCGAGGTTTTTCTAAAAACCCTAAAAATCAGTCGTACATGTGACAAAAAGAAAAAAAAACACCCGTACTCCGTCGTTCAGACATCAAAGTTGTTGTATCTCCAAAAACCACACTCATAGGACTATTAGGGCATTAGGTTTTATAGAAAAAATTATATAAAAAATCAACAAAAATGGTAAAAAATGAATAAATATGGGTAAAAAGGGCTTTCACCATTTCATTGTGATTTTGCCAGAAACTTTGCCCAATACACCTCATTTTCTCCTGAATTACTTTGCTCGATCACGAGAATCACAAGAGAACATTTGGCAAACCATCTCCACCAACGAGATAAGCTCTTCATCTCTCACCTTTTCCATGGTTTATTTTTAGTTTTTATTGACAATTTTCAGGGTTTTAGGTCCATTTTAGGGCCATAACTCGCGTCCGAGCATTCTCGCAGGCTGGCCATGCGGGACTTGTGAGAATCTAGGATTCTTGCAAGTGGCCTTTGTTTGCATGTTTTACAGATAGTGTGTGCTTGTCATTGATGGAAAGAACAGTGTGTGCATCGATGGAAAAACAGGAACAACATAAGCTAAGGAGGATTAGTGCAGAGTTGCACGCAATGCGTAGGTGTGCACCAAGGACGAGGTTAACTCAATGCCAAAGCTCAAGAGAGATAGCGTACTCAGGATCTCAGGCGGATCAAAGGTCGAGGACTTTGACACTTAGAAATTTTTCTAAGTAAGGGGGATGCGTAAGCTCGGGCAGAGAAGTGACATTGATCGTTGGATGCCATTCAAAATTCCCGATGACCGTCAGATCTGAATCCAGACAGGAGGAGTGAAAAGATGGAGGACATATCTCTGACGTTTGATCTGAGCATAGGGTCTAACCATCATTGGATCAGGAAGAACCTAGACGTTCTTTAAAGTGCAAGATCGAAGCGGTGGTCCAACTCCATTTCAGAGTTTTTTATATCGGAGTTTCGGATACTAGAAGTTGGAGTGTCGAAACACTTTGTAACAAGAATGCCGAAATCACAATATGTGAAATTGTGATATGATCTAAGCCATTGAATCAAGATCAGATCTGGACCATCGAATCATAGGACACGTGGCAAAATATCGTCATGTCGCTGACTGGAAAGTCAAAGGAACGGGGTTCCCTAACCTCTCAAATTCGCAATATGCGAAATCGCGAAACTATCTTAGCCATCAGATCGAGGTTTGTTCTGGACTATTGATCCAGCTCCATCTTGGAGTCTCTCTTGTCACGACTTGGAGTGATGATAACCTCCATCTAAGAAAAAATGAGATGCAAGATCATGAAAATATCAGGACCGTCTGATCACCAAGAACGTGAACCATCGATTTGAGCTCCATCTCGGAGCTTTGCCTATCGCGACTTGAAGTGACAAGACCCTCCATCATGGGAATCATGAGATGAAAAATCACGATGAGATTTGGACCGTCAATACACCAAGATTCTGAACCGTTGATCTAAGCTCCATCTCGGAGCTGCACCTATCGTGACTTGGAGTGACGAGAACCTCGATCACAGGAATCGCAAGATGCGAACTCATGGTAAGATCTAGACCGTCAATACACCAAGATTCTGGACCGTTGATTCGATTCCATTTCAGAGTTTCACGAATCACGACTTGGAGAGGCAAGAAACATAACCACAGGAGTGTCGAAGTGCCGAAACATGAAATTGCCAAATGCAGTTGTTGAATAAAGGCTGTGGTCACAACCCTTGGTCACATCGGTGAGAGATGGAGGAAAGAGCTAGAGAAACCAAGCTCCTTTTCAGGGATCACGATTGGGAGTGTCGAGACACTTGGTCACCCAAATGCCGAATTTTCGAATGTCGAAATGCCAAAATGAATGCAAGATCGCATGGAGCCAATCCAACGGTGCAGGTGAATTTGAGCATAATCGGAAGGCTAATATTGTTCCTCGTAGTGTAACTGCTAGAAACCATTGATGGTCTCTAAAAGAGAAGTCGAAGAGACCTTTGTGTGATCGCGAGAGGAGATGAAGAGTCTCCAAGCTTCATCAAGTGAAGGAAGATGATTCTTAGAGGGATTGACAGGTGGATGAGCATCGAAGTTTGTAACTGAAAAACAAAGGATAAGCTCAACTGTGCCAGAGAAGACGAAGATTCTCAACTACCAGAGAGGCTGAGGAATCTCAGCAGAACACCCAGTGATGCTGGACACGTGGTGGGAACCACTAGAGAAGATGAAGAGTTGTGATGATGATCAGGAAGAGCACTTGAGATGTGGAGGAAATTGGCAGGGTATGAGCATGCAGAAGAATGGCGAATATTGCATGCACAAGGTGCACAGAAGCCATAAATACACGATACAGAGAAGAGATTGGGCTGTTGTTGCTGCTGGAGTTGCTGTGGATGTTGTTGTTGAAGGTGATTCATGCATGAAGAAGGATCAGAGTGCAGCATCTGAATAGAACAGAAGATAAACTATGCAACGAATGGACATGGCGCACAAAGCATAAAAAGCAGAAGAACAGAATGGGCTGCAGATGCATGCTGGAAGACAATGAGGAAGTCTGAGTAGAAAAATCTTGCAGAACAGTGATGAGACTGGTAAGCTGTTATTGAACACTATATCACTAAAATAGGTTTCAGTATTTCATATTCATAATCCAGGGTGGTTGGGAGGTGTTAGGGAGGACTGGTGTCCTCATAGGTTCAAGTGGGTGCTTGAACACAGGGAGTTGGTGCTTCCTTCTAGTTGGTGCTAGAGAAACCAGGGAGTTGGTGCTTCCTTCTAGTCGGTGCTAGAGAAACCAGAGAGTTGGTGCTTCCTTCTAGTGGGTGCTAGAGAAAAACAGAGAGTTGGTACTCTCAACAAGTTGCAGCTTGCAAAACAGAGGTTGTATCCTCACAATGAGTTGGTTCTCATATTTATGATAATGTAAAGAATGTAAATAATACTTATCATATAAAGAAGAAGAGGTTTTTACCTTGTATGGTTTTCCTTGGGAAATATTTGTCTCTGTGTTTCTCATATATGAGACTGATGCTGAATGTGCCATTGTTTATTTCCCTGCATTATTGTGATCATCCTTGAGTGCCTTGTAAAGATTTTAAAAGAAGCATAATTGTTTAAGCACGGTAACAACTGATTCACCCCCCCCTCTCAGTTGTCCAACAATTGGTATCAGAGCCAGCCCCTTTTATCTAAGGGTAGATCCTAGAGCTTAAACATGTCAATCCATGAAGGAAATTCAACCAATAAGGCCCTTCTGTTCAATGGAACAAACTTTGCCTTTAGGAAAGTTAGAATGAGAACCTAAATAATGTCATTAGGTGCAGATGTTTGGGATGTGGTAGATACTGGTTATGTAAAGCCAGTTGTGCTAACTAATAAGGATGACAAACTAGTATTTAGCTTCAATGCTAAGGCTATGAATGTTATCTTGAGTGGGCTTGTAGAAGAAGAATTCGTAAAAGTTATGCAGCTAGGAATTGCCAAAGAAATGTGGGACAAACTCATTAGCAGCTATGAGGGTAATGAGAAGGTAAAGGATGCAAATCTTCAAACCTACAGAATATAGTTTGAATAGCTGAAGATGAAGGAAGATGAAACTATTGTAAAATACTTTCTGAGAGTAGAAGAAATGGTAAATGCAATGAAGGCACTTGGTGAAACAATTGATGAACCTTCTTTAGTTCAGAAAATATTGAGAACTCTCCCAGATAGGTTCAACCCGAAGGTCTCTGCTATAGAAGAACTTAATGATCTAAAAACCTTGGAATTTGATCAACTGCTAGGAACATTGACTGCATATGAAATGATAATAGTTAAAGATAAAACTACCTCCAGAGAAGCATCATTTAAAGCAGACAAGAATGAGGATTCTGAGCCCGATGAAATTGAAGCAAAATTTGTGAAGAGACTGAAGAAGGGATCAGGAAAATACAAACGTAAAATGCCTTTCAAATGTTTCACTTTGGAAGGATAGGTCATTTTGAAAACAAATGTCCCCACAAAAGAAAGGATCAGACATATGATGATGAGGAGAAGTACAAACACATAAATTTCTTTAAAGAGAAAAACTTTAAGAAGAAAAGTCTGTTTGTAAACAATGATGATGATCCTTCAGATGATGAAGAAAATGACTCCTCTATTGAAGATAAACTAAATGACTTCATACTTATATACAAAGAGGATTATGATAATAAAAACACAGGGAGTGATGAAGAAGAAGCTATGGTTGACATGGAAGGAGAACTGATCAGTGCACTGGAAGAGATTGACAGACTAAGAATCAAGAACAGAAAGCAAAGACAATTGTTGATA
>JZKD02S0476262.1:346437-360369 GCA_000966675.3 Picea glauca
TTGAGGCAGAGAAGCTTTTGAGGAGGAGACGTTGTTGGACCATTTCTGGGAGCTCCGGACGTCCGTTTTGCGTGCCGTTTTCTTTGCATGGTTCTAGAGATCTGGAAGAACATGAACAGATCATTCTTGTAGCCATTTGGCATTGCAGAAATGTACTTTTGATCTTTTGAACAGAAATAAAGAAGCCTCCCCCACAGAGAAAAAGGCACGGAGACGTAGGCAAAGTTGTGCCGAACTTCGTTATCAATCTACGTGTAATGGTTTGTTGTTTATTATTTCATTTCAGGTCTGCATATGTGTATATGGCTGTCATAATTCCTCTTCTTTCCTCATTCCTTCACTAAGTTTCTCAAATGGTTATTTAACGCATGCAAAATTAAAACTCAACCATAAGTCATTAAAAGATCCGACGGATCATTGCCCTCCAATCGGGAGTTGTGTCCCAATTAGGATTTGTCCTGCAAGGGGGTGTTGAGTTTGGCATCCTTGGTGAAATTATCCACCAATAGGAATCTAGTAACTAGGTGTGAGAGATGGCATGGTGCCACTAGGATCAATGCCTCCGATAGAGGATGGAGGAGGTCCTCTGAAAGGGGGTGGAGGAAGTGTCGGAATGAAACTGGGAAGATGTTGCCTAGAAGGAGTGGGACCACCAGTAGTTCTGGATGTGATTTGTGTAGGCACATGAATAGAAGCATTCAGCGCATGATATTCGGGTGGAAGTGTTGGGGTGACTCTGGGCGAAAGCAGTGTGCCAATGGGGGCTTGGCTAGCCATGGTAATCCTGGTGTGAGGACTCATAGTATCTGTGTAATGGACCATTTGTAGAGGGAGATTCAAGATGTGGTCAACTCGTGGAGCTTCTGTACCAGGAAAATAATAAGCAGTAGTAAAAGGTACTGCATCTGGATCAGATGTTTCAGGCAGCTTAGGTGCGATAGTGATATCAACACCTGCTCTTGAGCCAAAGAGATCCCGTCTAAAAATGCCAGTGGTTCAAAAAGGATCTTGACCCTTAGGTTCAGGGAAAGGTCCAGTCGGTGATCCAGAAGACTGAATAACTAAGTCTCCGGAAGAATTCACTCATACAATACGTCTGTCGGAGTTGGGATGAAGTCGAAAGTCCTCTCGAGAATTAGTAATTTGGAACCGTTCTAGAGAGTTAGTTCTTTCCACTTGTGGAGTGGCAACGTCTTGGACTTCACTCTGTTGAGGAGAGCCCTCTGGTGAGTTGGTAGGCAAGGGTTGAGAACTTTCCATATTTTCTGGGGTAAGCCTTGCATTCTACGTGAACGACATGGAGGGTCAATTGTGATCGAGTTAGAAACTTACGAAGGAAATTCTATGGTCAACTTGGGTAAACAAACAACATGCGCTAGTAAAAATCTAGGAAGAAAAACCAAGCAAACAAGACCTTCTAATTTCGAAGTCACTAGTTGGTGATGAAATCCAACATCGCAATGATGAGACAAGAAGGGGCTGGGCTAGGGTGGAAAAGTTACGTTGACGACCTGCTTAATGGAATTACACCCTAGTGCAAGATCCCACACATAATCATGGGTATACCCTCCAAGGATATCAAGTGAGTTTGGCCAATGTCGATTCCAGGTACTGTGAAGACATTCCCCTTCACAGTCACCTTGTGTAAGACCCTAAGAAGATAGGCTACTAAGGTTACCACCAACAACGATAATTCCCGGGGGAACAATCGACAGTCCGATCCACACACAAGGGCAGTGTATCTAACCCGAAATCAGCTTGAGAGGCTTCCACTCATCATTGTGGGTATACCTTCAAGTGACCCCCGTAATACGTGCAATCTCTACACCGATATCAACAAAGCAAGGTGAGTAACTCTATCAATCTCGATGCGACCTCATGTTTGACCCTTGTGCGAGAAGGGCTTCCTAGGACAAAATGCTGCAAATCGAATTTGACACTCCTTATCACAAGATACTATTGTGTGTTTTGTTATTTGGAGAGTGTGTTTCACTACCTATTCCAAAGCTCTGGCCTAGCTAATGTTGGTGTAAAAGAGCCCTAGAAAAAGTTACTAGTTAAATTTTAAAATTGTGCAATATTATTAAAGGTTGTTGTTACTCAAAGGAGACATAAATGAAACTAATGTTGTGGGAGACTCTAACCCAACAATGCATAGATAGGAATGAATGATACAAATTTTTTGTTCAATGAATCCTATTTACAGGAGGGAAAGAGGAGTTTTCTGGAACAATGTGAACTACGATGTATGATCTTCTCTGAAATGCAATATCAATCAATCATGAACAATGAAAATTCTCTATTCTTTCTATTTCAACAATTGAATTCCAATATTTTCGAATAAAAAATTACTTAGAAAAGATAAAATGTCTTTAATTTTTTATTAGAAACCAAACAACAATGGTGGAACTAAGAAAAAACAAGCAACCAATGAAAAAGAAATACCCAAACAACACCCAAACTAATCTTTCAATGAAGACAAAAATAACAAACTAACAAGACCAGTCTCTTCAAATGCACATGGGCACCAATTTTCCAAGTAATGAGCAATTGAAAAAGACAATTAATCTCAACTTTTTTTCCAATCAAAGGCTCCCAACCAAACAAGCACTCGGATTTCAAAACCAGATATTATACCCTTGTTGCAAAAAGGTCAAGAGATAAAAATTGAGAAAACATGATCAAGAGGAGCTTAATCATTTACGAGATTTGAAGTCAAGAATCATTCAATCACTGGCTAGAGAAGTCCTTCTTAGACACAAAAACCAATCTGGGCATCTGAGGGCAAAAAAGGCTTAAATCCAAAAATTTGCAAGTGGGTTCGTAGGCTGGCAGTGGGGTGCAGTGCGAGAATGAAGGATTCTCGCAGGCTAGACAAAGGCAGAGTGAGAGAAGTTCACATTGAACTGAACAACAAGATGAAAACTCTAGTGGTTCTCACAGGCTATAGAAGGGTGCAGTGCGAGAAGGCCTGAAACCAAGAAAATTTTGGAAAAAAGACAAAAAATTTGAAGGAACTTCTGGATCCAGGGAGTCTGTAAGGGAATCCTCAAGACTCAGAGATTGATGGGAATGAAAAAAGGTAATCTAAGAGAAAATGGCCAAGGAAAAACCACCAAAAATGGGTTGTATCCCAAGTATGGTCGCCAATTTTGTTATCGGAAAAATCGGTAGGTGCGGACACTAACAAATCTCCCTAGATCCACCTGGATCTAGAAAAAAACAGGACAGGACACGACTCTTTCCCTAAGGTGTAACCATTGAATCTACTAATAATAAGGAATAAGTGACATACCTTTATATCTCTTCCTTAGGTCTCTGTGGTTCCTACTTCACTCTGGTACTCTCGTGAAGTCAAGTCCAAGACAACACAAACCATCCAAAGTGAAGATAGCAAAGTATATTCAATGTTAACTTATGCATATGATCAAGGAATTACACAATAAAGTAAGAGTGAATTTATGGGAAAGGGACATGCTGTTGTATCATATTGATTGAAAGTACAAGGTACAACCTAATCGCCTTGATGTTTCCATCTTCCTTTCAGTGACCCTTGGTTCCAACACACACACTTTCTCTTCACTTGCATGAAGAAGATCCAAAACCTCTTGATAGGCAAAATAGAGCCTTCAATCTTCTGTCCAAGCAGGGTTCTTCACACAATTCTTTCACCAATTCTTCATTCGATCTTGCTTAACCTTTTCCATGAGAAACCTTTCAATATATAGGAGAAGGAGATATGGTTACATGGATGAGGATGATCCCACCAAATCTGAGAAGTCAATAGAATGACAACCATTCAAATGCCAACTCATTTTCTAGAAGATCCCCTTCTAGAACCTCCATGACCTCTTCTTCTTTCCAAGCTTAAAAATAGGTTTTCACCCTATATATGGAGCAAACTGTGAGAAGTTCACACCCTATATATGGAGCAAACTGTGAGAAATTCACACCCTAAGTGTGGGTGGCCTACAAGAATGAAGGATTCTCGCACCCTAGACCATAGGTAGCCTGCGAACTCATCTTAAAAATATGTTTTTGGAAGAAGACAGGAGCCACCCTTCTCAGGAAAAAAGTCCTTGTTGGGAGCCTGAATACTTCATTGTTGAAACATCACCAAAGTGACCAAAATCATGTGTAACACCTAGGAAGTTTACGTCGGTGTGGTTCTTTGGTCGAGAGTCAGATGTTATGCAGTTGGTCATTGTTACTATGTTGTTTTTCAATATATGTTGTAAGTTGTTGAGATTAGGAGGGAAAACAAGGTAGATCTTGAGGGTTATATCATAGGTTGAGGATCCTGGTGTGATCTAGTCCACCTCATTGTATATCTCGACCTATTTTGACAGAGGATTGTAATGCATGACGAGTTGTAGTTTTGGAAAGATAATAATAAAAGAGAGGAGTAGTCAAATCTTTGTGCACGTAGCCTAGGAGGGTTGAACCACGATAGATAATATGTTATGTTAGTGAATGTTGTGTATCTCCTTTGATGTTAATGATTATATGCTAGAAACATGTATAAATGATTTAGTTAGATCTGCTAATTTACATGCATGAGTAAGAATGGAAAATTAATCAAGATAAGTTGAATGTTAGATTAAATAAACGAAGATAAAAAAGATTAATTCTAGATCCCCACTCATTCCTAGGATGCAGGCACCTGAGCGTTGCAACCACCCTTAAGAACTATCTTGGGTGAGACTATGCAATGCATTCTGTGCACTACATCGCCTCCTGGTTTACCAGGAGGGACGATAGTTTTAAGGGGGTTTTGTTGGAAACCATAGTAGGTATGTTGTCCCTTGACCAAGTTTTGGAGATCCTTGGTCATCTTTGACCTCTTTTGGGACTTCGACAGGCTGGTCGAAGGCAGAGCACAAGTCGAAGCAGATATCACGGTATCTTGGCCCCTTTTTAGGGAAGGTTTTGGGATTAGGGTTTATGTAATGGGTATGGGATGTCGGCCCATGGGTTTACCCATGTTTAGGCCCATTTTGTAATGTATAAATATATATCTAGGCAATGTAAGAAAGGCGAAGATGATAAGTGCTAGAGTTCTATCTATGTGATTGCAAAGGATTTGTGCATAGTGTATGTTGAAACTTGCAGAGCTAAGTGCAAGTGATTGTAAGAAAGCTTTGTGCTTAAACCTAGCTCGAGGAAGGTGGATTTGGTGAGGTTCTCATAGATCTCTTGTCCTATGCAGAGTGGGTTTTGAGGCTCTGTTCTTGTAGAATATTGAGAGAAGATAATAAATAAGAGAAGAGTTGGTGGATGTAGCCCCACACTGGGCTGAACCACGTATATCCCATGTTATGGTTTCTTTGTGCATTCTGGTTATTGTCTTGTGTATGTAATTTAATCTTAAGTGCAGTAATGAATGTTTAGATGAATCTAGTATGATATCTTAGTGCTTAAATGATGTGAATAAATGCTAGATCTGATCTTTTTCCATATGCTAAGTTCTTAGATGTGTTAGATTTGGTAGAATACTGCGTTGTTCTGTAATTAATGTTTGTATCTGCGATGTGAATAAGGGTTAATTACTAATGAATGTTAAATTCTAAGTGATTTTTTAAGTGGTATAGTCATAGATCTATGTCCCAACTAGGTTGCAAACATTTGAGTCCCGCAACCACCACTGCCTCTACCTCAAGTGATACGTCATCTGCTTCACAGGTGTTGCCGAAAGGGCCGGTAGTTAGGGTTTTGTTGGTGCATTGTTGAAGCATTGAACCCTGGGTATGCCCATGTGCCAACAAATGTTTCCGTTGTCGGGACCTGAAACTGTGATTGTTGGGAACTGAAGAAAATAAATCTTTGTGCGTAGATCTGTGCTTTAATGTGAAGTATTGACTTGCGGAGATCTATGCTGAGAAGAGAAGTCTGATCTGAAGAAAAGAGGTAAGATATTGAAGGTTTGTGATATGAGAAAGGTAAGATAAGTGAAAATTTTTGTTTCGAAAGAATGGATATAGGTATGTTTGATAAATTTTGTCCTAATCTAATAAATAGGGAACAGTTAGAAGAAAGAATATTTGATATGAATAGATTTGATAGAAATAATGAAATATATGTTATCCCTATGCATATAAAGAATGTTTGGACTAAAAAATGGATGCAGGATCCTAGAAATAATTTTTTGCAGGTTAGTTACTGTGATCCCAGTGTGAAGTACAAGAAAGGTTGGAGATCATTTAAGACAAAGAGAGGATTAACCCTTTGTTACAATTGCAAAAAACTAGGACATCTTGCGAAGGAATGCCCTGGTAGAAGACCTTGTTGTATTTGTTGTAAAGCTACGGAACATGGAGTTTTTGATTGTCCTAGAATGATTGATAAAGTTGAAAAGATGAACATAAAAGAAGAAAACTATGAGACAGACCAAGAAACTAGGGATATGATAGAACCCCAGAAAGAATCAGAGACTGTATTACTACAAATGAAAGAAACCTTGAATGATCACAAAGATATCAACTTATCAGAGGTATTAAAAGAGAAAGAGTACATAGAAACAAGAATAGGATACTTCGACATAGACTACGTCCTGGATGAGGAAACACAGGTGAATATCATGACATAAATAACTTGGGAAATTTTGGGAAAGCCTACTATGGTTCCTTCATTAGGAGGAATATGATTATTTAGAGGAAACCTGATAATCCTATGTGGAATACTTACCCAGACATCTATGAGCGCTCATGGCACTTCGACAGAAGAAGAATTTGAGATCATGAAGTTTTTTTAGAACAATGCCCCATTTGTTATTTTTATAGGAAAAACCTAGATTGAGAAAGATCAGATGCGAAGGAAACAAGAAGAGGAAGCCCTAGAACATAAAAAAAAAGAATTAATAGATTTCATGACTAGGAGAATAACACAGTTGATAGAAAAACAAGAGAACAATTCAAAGTTGCTAAGGATCAGGGATCTAGATGATGAAGTTGAAAGAACACAAACATACTTTAAGAACCCATCCACACAGGAAAGTAGAGCACCTACACCAGACATAAAAGAAGTATTACGCTCGAACCCTATGAAATACCATCAACAGCGTGAAGTTACTATACCAAGAGAAGATAAGAATAAAAATGGGAAGAGAAACCCAGTAACTCAAATATTCATAGGAAAGAAGGCTAGAAAGCTCAGCAAGAAGAAAAAAAAATTAGAAAAATTGCAAGAAGCTCCAAAAAGAACTTCGTAGAATGAAGGTTTCCAGAATTTGAACTTCGTCGGAATATCATTACAACACTGAATGGAACTTCACCATGGAAGAGAAATATGACCGTTGGATGCATTATGACATTTATATCAACATTCCCGAACGATTAGGAAATAAGTTATGGCCCAAAAGTTCACCATCAGACCGTTGGGACCGCTCCATAACGGATGGAATTGCATTGAATAAGGCTTTGCGACCCATTGAAAGAAACTGTTACAACAATATCTACTTATCTCGTCGAGCATTGCACTAAGAACACTTTTTCCAATTGTGATTATCTGAGCCCACAGAGAAATATTTGATTTTGCACACTGATCATTGAGACCTCCCCATCCATTATGTTACATTGAGTATTGTTCATCGACCTGAGATATCAGATCTCGAGTGTGCATGTCAGACCAAATTGGCGTAGTAAAAAAATTCATCAAAGATATTCTAATATACCTCATGGTCGAGAAGGTGATGTCCATAGGCATACAAACCTCATCGACACGAGGAGTGGAAGCCTCCTCGTTGACTTCTTGTGGATCTGGACCATCCCGAGCTATGACCGAGAAAATAACCAATCATCGTGATGACTTGGTTAATGCAAAGATAATTCCATCCATCTTACCCAACTAAATCCCACCCTTGGCTGGTGTGGTGAGTCATGACAGTGTCCCAAGGGACTTCGACTGCACAGTCATCACTGCATACCTCCCAAAGGGAATACAAGTAGTCAAACTGCAATTGGAGAGGATTCCAACCTTGAAGATTAGTGACTATAACCTAAGAGACCACAAGAGCTATGACATGCTCACACCTCCCAAATATTTGACCAATACCAAGGGGAAGAAGTCAAAGATCATCCCCCAACCATGGACTATGGACATCGCGAGGTCCACTGTCTTGAACGTGATGAAGATACCACATTTTGGAAGGAACCAAGAGGTTAACACATGCATTAAGATCTTGCTATCGTGCTTCCAAGGTGGGTATCTATTATTAGATAGACGCATCATCGTCGATCTGGTGTTGATACATAGGATCACTAGATTGATCATGCAGGGATCAAAACCACAAGAATTTTATCCAGGGAAAGTTGTTGATCGCGCCCTAGCACAGAAGATCAAAGATGCCTACAAAAATGTAGAGAAAGGGGCACGAGGCTGCAAGTTAGACTCCATTCAGAATGGCACAGTGCGCCTTGTTTTCCAGTTGATTCCTATTAAGATAGTCCAAAAGAACATACTCACACAGGTCACAGGGTTTGGCGCTGACCTCGCAGGAAAATGCGTGGAAGGACTATAGATGAACTAGACCAATTATCTAGTCAATTAGTTAGAACTAGATTGTCACGAAGCTTAGAGTCGGGGCTATGAGTTCCATTTTAGTTGGCTATTGATCCTCATCACATTCACTTCTTGGGAGATATCGGAAGGTGTGACCTTCCCTGACATTGAGCCATTCGAGCCATTAGCTACGAAGTTAACCACGCTCTGGTATTCGAGCGATATGGGGAAATAATGGCAGTTGAACGCAATATTCCATAGCTACTACCTTCAAATGAAGAGGGCCATTGAGTATTTCCCTCGTATGACACTGAATACCCTGGACAGGTTCAGGCCCCTTATGAAGTTCCGCACAGATGGGAATTTTGTTTATATTACTACGCATGCAGACAAAAGTAAAGAAGAGCTTCAGTCCTACTAGAATCTCACAGAGGACTTGGAATAAATCACTAATGAATGGCCCGCAAAGTTCCTTATACTAGTTGACCAGGAAGAACTGTCTGACCCCAACCTCATTGGAAGTCCAGCGGCTACTCGCAAAGAGTATGATGCACCCAGCAGTAACAGGAATAAAAATAAGGAAGATGTACAGGAAATACACAACACATCACAAGAGACTGCATCAGATTCACCTAGAGGAGGAGGAGACAACGATGCTGAAAAACAAGAGCAAGAAGGGGAAGAAGACAAGAAAAAGAAAGGCGAAGTAACACTGGCTAGGAACCCCCTTGAAGAGGCAAAGACATCCAGAAAAATAAATTTTTCCCCAACGAAACCTACATCCCGGAAGAAGTCCAAAGAGATTAAGTTGAAGCTACAAACTGTACTCATGGTCGATGACTTCAAATTCATTATCGCAGCTGTATCTGATGCCTCAGAAGATATTTTGCAGAGAACTAAATCCAAACAAGAATCCATGTATGATAGAATTGAGATAGAGATAAGAGGTCTACAACAAGATCTTCACTCCAGCCACGTAGTGTCCACTGCGCCCCCACCACTAGAAGAACTAGAGTTGGGAGATGAGCCTGCCCAAATCCGTAGAATAGATGACATGACCGAAGCTTTCCTTCATTATGTGCAGGAAGAAAAAGAAAAGGCCATAGTGGCCTTGAAGCAAGCACAAGAGGAAGTAATAGAGCATAACCGAGTTGAACAACAGGAGAAGGACGACCTCCAAACCAAGTTCGAAGAAAATAAAGCACACAGCTATCAAGAGAAATAACACTTGCTCATGGAGTGGGTTAGAGTTAAAGAAGTAGTCAACAGAGAACTTTGCTCTGTGACAGTCTTGGAGCAGATGGAGGAAGACCCGGTGGAGAGTCAAGTGGCGAAGCTTGCAAAATCCATTAAGAAGCTTCAACATAGAATAACAGAATTGGAGCTACAAACAGTGCCAAGCACTTTGCAGGAAGTGCAATACCAGAGAGAATAAACTACCAGGAGTGCAGTTGAAAGGATCAAATAATTAGACATGGAATGTAGACAACTAAGAAGTCGCAGTGTGCATAATTATGAGTGCCTTGCCGAGGACCCTGAACTGAAGACACTGGAGTCACAACTCCAGGAAGCAAGACAACAAGCAACATCAGTACAAGCGTAGTTAAAACTCCTGTCAACAGTTGAGAGGATGAAATGATCCCAAGAAGAGTGCATGAATCAACAATAGCTCCATTCCATACAAATCAAGGTCATGGAAGTGACTTAGAATCTCTAACCAGTCCAGGATTCAGCTTGCCTACTTTTTAAGGAGATTGAAGGCCGAGGAGAAGAGATAGAACAAGTAGTCACTTTAGTAGAACAACTCTTAGAGGGACCTGTGAAGGAGGGAGTTATTCAAGAGCTCACAGATCAGGAGGCCTTGGTGCATCAACAGGTTGAAGTAGCTCGAGCGAAGCTCAAGGATTTTGACGGAGAGTTACCCAGACCAGAGTGACTCGGGCCGAGTCACAGGTGAGTGTTGGGGGCATGTTTGTCCTTGACCAAGTTTTGGAGATCCTTGGTCATGTTTGAACTCTTTTGGGACTTTGACAGGCTGGTCGAAGGGGGAGTGCAAGTCGAAGCAGAGATCATGGGATCTCGATCCCTTTTTAGGGAAGTTTTTGGGATTAGGGTTTATGTAACGGGTATGGGATGTTGACCCATGGGTTTACCCATGTTTAGGCCCATTTTGTAATGTATAAATAGATATCTAGGCGATGTAATAAAGGAAAATATGTTGAGTGCTAGATTTGTATCTATGTGATCGCACAGGATTTGTGCATAGTGTATGTTGAAACTTGCAGAGCTAAGTGAAATGATTGTAAGAAGGCTTTGTGCTTAAAACTAGCTTGGGGAAGGAGGATCCGAAGAGGTGTGCACATATCTCATGTCCTATGCAAAGTGGGTTCTGAGGCTCTGTGCTTGTAGAATATTGAGAGAAGATAATAAAGAAGAGAAGAGTTGGTGGATGTATCCCCACATTGGGTTGAACCACGTATATCATGTGTTATGGTTGCTTTTTTCTTTATGGTTGTTGTCTTGTGTATGTAATTTAATATTAAGTGTAGTAATGAATGTTTAGATGCATCTAGTATGATAGATTATCTCTTAAATGATGTGAATAAATACTAGATCCGATCTTTTTCCAAATTCTAAGTGCTTAGATGTGTTAGATCTGGTATAATACTGCGTTGTTCTATAATTAGGGTTTGGATCTGCGATGTGAATAAGGGTTAATTACTGATGAATGTTAACTTCTAAGTGATTTTTTAAGTGGTATAGTCACATATCTGTGTCCCAGCTAGGTTGCATACATTTGGGTCCTGCAACCACCCCTACCTCTACCTCGGGTGAGACTTCATCTGCTTCGCAAGTGTTTTCGAAAGGGACAATAGTTAGGGTTTTGTTGGTGCATTGTTGAAGCATTGAACCCTGGGTCTGCCCTTGTTCCAACAAGGTATGAATGTTGGTCAACCCCAAAATGGTAGCAAGAAGGAAGCCTAACCAAAAAATGGTTATGTTTCTGGTTGGAATAGAAAGGGATTGAGTGAATGAGATATGCTAAAGAATCGGGAAACGAATGTCAGATCTAGTGACAAAACTTTAAAAGAATGAGAATATAAAAGGGGATGTTGAGACCATGGAACCTGATGAAAGCAGAGACCGAGATCTGGCTAAAAACAAAGGAGCTATTATTTGAGAAGAAAGATAACAGAAATTTGAAGCTAATACCACACAAATATTTGGACAAGTATGTATTTAGCGACTTGCATGAAGTATTTTTCTGTGATTTCCCGCATGTGTTGCATGAGTGGATATTGAGGTTGAAAGAAAACCACCCTACAAATTGGATCAGGCAACTAGAGTGTAATTCTGTGGAGATCTCACAATTACAACAAGTTGACAATAAATTTATGTGCGCAATATATTTCTGGTTAGACAACATTGTTGCAGTATTTATCATAGAGTTTGTAGTAGATACGGTGAATTCTTACAGTGCAATAGAGCAAGATTTCTTGAAGGGACCTCGAGGTAGGTATATTATATTTATGTATACTTCCATTAAAATGTTATTGTATAACAAAGGTGTAATGACAATGGCCTCAGAAAACTAAACTTTCATGCGTGCATGGTGGAAGGGGGGAAGCACTGACAAGAGATGGAGAAATGGAGGAAGAGATGGATAAAGGAAAGAAGGAGAGGCCTTTGATCCAATTATGATGGAGGAAGAAAAAATCAAGCAGATCATGGAAACAAATGGAAGAACGTGTAGTGGAGTACCATACCAATACAATATGAAGAATAAGAAGAGATTTGTTGGCCATCGACCAAGTTTTGGGAAAACTTTGGTCAATTTTGGCCTACTTTTGGACTTTGACACGTTGATAGAAGTAGGAGTGCCTGATGGAGCTAAGATCGTGGATCTCACCTAATTTTAGGGTTAGGGTTTTGTAACAGGTTTATGGGATGTCGTTCCATAGGTTTTCCCCATGTTCAGGCGTTATTGTAAGGGTTTGTAAAGTATAAATAAAGAAGAATGCATTGTTAAAGTAGTTAAAGTAGTTCATGTAGTTCTATGTAAAACATAAGTACTTTGTGCGAAGGAATGCATGTGGTCAAGGCTTTGTGCTCGACTATGATTTTGTAGAAGGTGATAAATGTTTTGATAGAGATTGTGGCTCTATGCATTTGACCTATTTTTGGAAGGAAAAGAGGGAGGATATAGTTCTTAGTGCGCAGATCTCCTGTCTTGTGCGAAGTTTGACTATGTGGCTTAGTGCACAGAAGTGGCTGAATGTAATATCTTGGCAAATAATAAAGAGGTGAAGCGGTTTGTGGATGTAGCCCCACCCTAGGGTGAACCACGTATATCTGGTGTCTCATGGTTTTCTTTGTGCAGTGTTATCTTTGTTGTGTCATGGTTAATGCTTATATTATGATGTGTAATGAAAATATATATTGTTTCTTAAATACTTTTCTTATATTAAAGAGTAAATGAATGATATATTTAACTTGTGGTGCCAATAGATAAGTTCTAAGTGCTCAGGGTATATAATCATTTGTTGTTACTACATCGATCTATGTTTGATTATGCTCTGCAGTGTTAATAAGTTTAATAAACTAATGCATGTCACTTCCTAAGCATTAACAAAATATTATTCTAAGTTCTACTATCACAAATCTATGTCCCAGCTTGGTTAAAGACACCAGCGTCCTGTAGCCCCCCCTATTTCTACCTTGGGTGAGACTTCTCCTGCTTCACAGGTGTTGCCGAAAGGGACGGTAGTCGAGGTTTTGTTGGTGCGTTGTTAAGCATTGAACCTTGGGTTTGTGCCCTCAACCAAGTTTTGGGGAAAATTTGGTCAGTTTTGGCCCACTTTTGGACTTTGACACAATGGTCAAAGAAGGAGAACCCAGGTGGAGCTGAGATCATGGATCTCACCTATTTTGTGGGCTATATGGACCTAATAAGGGGTCCTCTAGGGTTTTGTAATGTCTTTTTGGGTTGTCGGCCCATGGGTTCTCCCCATGTTTAGGCCTTATTGTAAGGGTTTGTAAAATATAAATAAAGGGGAATGTATTGTAGAAAAATAAAAGTGAATGTAGTTATGTGTGGAATAATATCTTTGTGCACAGATTGTATGTAGTCAAGGCTTTGTGATTGAATGTGATTTTGTAGAAGGTGTTAAGTGTTTTGATAGATATTGTGGCTCTGTGAATTTGACCTATTTTTGGAAGGCAAAGAAAAAGGATCTAGGGCTTAGTGCGTAGATCTCATGTCTTGTGCGAAGCTCGACTCTATGGCTTAGTGCACATGAGTGACTGGATGTAAGACCTTGGCGAATAATAAAGAGGTGAAGAAGTTTGTGGACCTATCCCCACCCTGGGTTGAATCATGTATATCTGGTGTCTCATGGTTTTTTTTGTTCAGTGTTATCTCTATTATTTTTTTCT
>JZKD02S0476262.1:360449-374345 GCA_000966675.3 Picea glauca
TTATGTTAAAGGGTAAATGAATGCTAGATCTAACTTTTGGTGCTAAGAGCTAAGTGCTAAGTGCTAAGGGTATAAAATCATTTGTTGTTACGGTACCAATCTATCTTTGATTATGCACTGCAGTGTTAATGGGGTTAATAAACTAATGCATGTCACTTCTTGAGCGTTAACATAATATTCTATGAAGTTCTATTATCACAAATTCATGTCCCATCTTGGTTACAAACACCTGCGTCTTGTAACCGCTCCTTGCTTCTACCTTGGGTGATACTTCACCTGCTTCATAGGTGTTTCCAAAAGGGTCGGTCGTCAGGGTTTTGTTGGTGCACTGTTAAGCATTGAACCCTGGGTCTTCCCCTGTGCCAACAAATGGTTCTGTTTCCAGGATCTGAAACTGTGATTGGTGGGAACTGAATTAAATAAAAAGAGAATCTCTATGGGTAGATCTACTACTGAAGTGCGCAATACTCTACTTGAATTATGAAGCTTTGTGCCAAAAAAGTAAGCTGATATGAAGAAAATAACTAAGATCCTAAAATATGTAAGCTTTGTGCTTTGGTAAGAGAAAGATAAGTGAAAAACTTTGTTTTGAAAGCATGAATTTAAGTATATTTAATAGATTATGTCCTATTCTGAAGGCTAGGGTGCAGTTGAAAGAAAACGTTGATTTGATTAAATTTAACGGAAATGAAGAAAGATATGGTATTCCTATGCATAGAAAGAATTTTTGGACTGATAAGTAGATGAAGGAACATAGAAAAAATGTTTGCAGATTACAGGTCCAACACTATGATCCTAGGGGAAGTGCACAGTATAGAAAAGATTGGGAAACATTTAAGAGAAAAAGAGGATTGACTTTGTGTTATAATTGCAGAAGGTCATGACATCTTGCTAAGAAATGCCCTAGGGTAGGCCTTATTTGTCTTTTTTGTAATATTGTTGGTCATGAGGTTGAGGATTGTCCAAGAATTATTGCTAAAGTTGAAGGGATGGACACAAGACAAGAAAATTATGAAAAGAGTCAAGAGACTAAGGGTATGTTAGAAATTCATAAAGAGAAAAGATCATAGGAATTTCAAACTATGTTATTACAGTTGAAAGAAACGATGGATGTTCATAAAGATGTCAGTTTACCAAAAAAATTGAAAGAAAAAACAAAGCATAAGTGCAAGAATAGAAGACTTCGACATAGACCGTATAGTCTTGGATGAAGAAACACAAGTGAACATCATGACAAAAGAAACTTGGGAAGTTTTGGGAAAGCCTACTATGGTACCTTCTTTAGGAAGGATAGGCTTGTTTAAAGGGAAGATGATAACCTTATGTGGAAGAGTAACTACTGTACCTATTATTGTCCATGGAAAATCGACTGAAGAATAATTTGAAGTCATTAGGTTTGTGAAGTACAACACCTATTTCCCACTTTTGTTAGGTAAGCCTTGGATTGAGAATGATCAGATCATAAGGAAAGCAGAGGAAGAATCTAGAGAAAATAAAAAGAAAGAATTAAGGGATTTCATAGCTAGAAAAATAAACAAACTAATAGAAGAGCGAGCTGATAAGTCGAAGCAATAGAGAAAATTAACAATGCATGAGGGACATAAAGAAAAATAATTGTCCATTAAAGTTGAAAGAATGCAAGAAGGCTTGATGGACCTATCTATCGAAGAGAGAAGTATGCACAATTAGGAAGTGTTAAGAAAAGGGATATTAACTTCATAAACTTTGAAGGTACCTCAACAGTGCGAAGCCACCACGTTAGGGGAAGATAAGAATAAAAATGGAAAGAGGATTCTAGAAACAGTTAAAGAGACTCAGATAATAGGAAATAAGGCAAGGAGGATTAATAAAAAGAAGGCTAAGTTGGAAAATCTACAAGAATTTATGGAGAATAGATGGAATACTTCACAGATTGGAACCTCGCAAAAGGCAATTTCACAGGTTTTGAACCTTGTTGGAACAACAGGTCCGCACAGATTTGGACTTCACCCTGGCAAAGTTATATGACCGTTGGAGGCATCCCAACCATTAGAGTGATGCTCTAGAATAGTTAGGAAACACATGTATGGGTTTATGGATTTCTTTTGGACATTGAGACCGCGCCATAATAGATATATTTACATTAATGGAAGCATTTTCCTGCCCGTTGGAAGATCCATGACGACTACCCGCTTACTTAACTCGTCAATGGTGGTGCTGGGACCACTTTTTGCTACCCATGATTGATTGAGATAAGAAGAAAATTTTCCAAGTGTCGAGTTATGTTGCATGTTGTTATCTGAAACTATACCCCACCTATCCATTTGTCTACCCCACATATATGTTAAAAGATAGAATGTCAGGAAAACGCAACAAGTTGGAGAAGTCTGTCAAGAAAGTTATTAGGACACTCATGGCCGACAGACTTGCATATGAAGGTATTCATGTGTCATCGACTAGGGGACTGCATGCTTCCCCTTTGACCAAACGTCGTTCCACTGTCATCAAACCCTTAACTAAACAAAGAAGTAAGCACTGCAGTGATATGGCTAATGTGAAGCAGATCCCATCGATGTTGCTTGAATATATTTCGCCTTTGACCGACGATGTTAACCATCACACTATCCCTTGAGATTTTGAATATTCCTTGTTCACTGCGTACATTCTTAAAGGAATTCACATAGTCGGGAGTCATTTAGGACAGTTCCCATTGTTGAAGAACAACGACTTAACTTAGGAGATCTGAAGAACTATGCCATGTTAGCTCCTCAGCTCTATTTAACAAAGACAACCAGAAAGAAACATCGCCTCATCTCGCAGCCATGGATTAAGGGGTTGGCGTAGTTGACCGTGTTGAACGTAATGAAGATTCCCCATTTTGGCTGCCACCAGGAGGTTAACATTTGTGTTAAACTCCTTCTACCATGCTATCATGGAGAATATCTATGGCTTGACAAAAGGATTACTGTGGATCCAATGCTGATCCAATGGATCACGGGTTTAAGTTTGAAGGGTCCTGACCCAAAACAGTTCTATCCAGGGAAGACCTTATATCCTTCGTTAGCACATCTCATAAAAAAATCCTATGGAGAAGTATAAAAGGGGAGGCAATGTTACAAGGTAGCCTCCATACAGGATGGCATAGTGCACCTTGCTTGTCAATTTTTAGCTGGAAATATAGTGAGGAAGAACTGACCCACACAGGTCACTAGATTTGTGGTGGACCTCACAGGAAAGTGTGTGGAGGGCATGCATATGAACTAGGAGAACTACCTCATCAATGAGCTAGAAAAGGATTTCGGCGAAGCCCAGGACTTGGGATATGAATTTCATTACAGTTGGTTGATCATCCTGATTGTATTTGTGGCTTGGCAGATGCCTGGAGGATCCACTTTCCCAGAGATTGAACCTACAGAGCCCCTGGCTGCTCATTTTTCCACCATGTCGTATACCAATGACATGATGAAGCAAAGACAGTCTAATGTGATGTTTCACAGATACTATCAACAGTTGAAAGTCACCATTGAATCATTTCCACATATGACACTGCATACCCTACATTAGTATTGACCCATAATGAAGTTCCACACCGATCCCCACTTCATTTACATCATCGCACGAAGAGATAAGCACCAAGAAGAATTGGATTCATACTACAAGCTTACATATGAAGATATGTAGAAGATTACAATGGAATGGCCAGAAGAATTTATTGTACCTATCGCCAATACAGATATATCTAACATTGACACTATAGGAAGACCGATATTTGCACAAGTTGAACATGTCGGATAGTCCAGTGAGACGAAGAAGCAGAAAAAGCAGGCTGAAGTCCAGGACATAGAGAGTGACGAAGAGAAAAATTATGAAGATAACGGGTCTAGCTCGCCAGGAGGAGGAGAAGATGAAGCAAATATATAGGGAGGAGGAGATAAATGAGAAGAAGAGAAAGGAGGAGGTGAAGCTACTTCACCTGAAGATCCCCTTGTTGGGACAATGACACCACAGAAGAGGAAATTTTCTCCGAAGTAACCTTCATCAAGGAAGAAAACCCGTGCCAATAAGCCACAGTTGGAACCCACCTTCACCGATGATGACATTATTATGGTCGATGGAGCTATGGACGATGCCTCTGAAGACATGCTGCAGAGATGCAAAGAGAAGCAACTGGAGTTATATGGAAGGATTGAGAGGGAGTTGAAGGAAGTGCAACAGGCTGTTCACTTGGTCTGCATAGTGCTTACTACGTCGTTTGCACCTTCCTCATCATAGACCGCAGAATTGGGGGACGAACCAACTCAGTTAAGAAGGATTGTTGATGCAACAGAATCTTGGTTCCACAGAACTCAAGAAGAGAGGGAGAAGGATATATAAGCCTTGCAAAAGGAGCAAGACGAAGCCCTAGTACAATTATGAGTAGTGCAGGACAATATTGTTTGTCATGAAAGAGACAAAGCAGAGCTTCAGGTGAATCTTTAGGAGGAAAAAGCCTAGCTATAGAGGGAAAAAGAGAAAATGCTCGTAGAGCAGGGCATGGTCAAAGAAGCGGTAAGTAAAGAATGTCACTCTATGCCAGGCTTGGCACAGGAGGAGAAAGAGTGTGTCAAATCGCAAGTAGTGAAGCTTGCAAAGACCCTCCAATAGCTTTAGGCTAGGACAACTGAACTATAGGCCTAGACAATGCCGAGCACCCTGCAGGAGGTGCGTGACCAGAGGGAGGAATCCGCTAAGAACAAAGTAGAAAGTATCAGATCCCTCGCCTCGATATGTAAACAACTAAGTAACACGAGTGCCCAGACATATGAATGCCTCGTCAAGGATCCAGAGCTAAAGAAGCTAGAAGTAGAGTTACAAAAGGAACAATAGCAAGCATTTTCATTGTAGTCACAGATGAAGCTGCTCACAATAGTGGAAAGGATGAAGAGATTCTAGGAGCAATGCACAGTACAACAATAGATCACTACCCTCCAAGGTAAGGTGATGGAAGTAACATAGAATATACAACCTGTGCAGGACGAAGCTTGCAAGGTGTTCGAGGAGATCGATAGCCAAGGTTCATAGTTAGATCAAGTAGTCACAGTAGTATAACAACGTCTGGAAGGGCCTATTATAGAGGAGACAATACAATAGCTCATTGAGTAGGAGGATCAGGCGAGGAAGCAAGTTGAGGAAGCTCGAGTTAAAATCAAGGCTTTAGAAGCAACATTTTCTAGACCTGAGTGACTTAGGATGAGTCACAAGTGAGTTTTGGGGGCCTACTAGCCCTCAACTAAGTTTTGGGGAAACTTTGGTCAGTTTTGGCCCACTTTTGGACTTCGACACGTTGGTCGAAGAAGGAGCACCCAGGCGTAGTTGAGATCACAGATATCACCTAATTTGTGGGCTATGTGGACCCAATAAGGGGTCCTCTAGGGTTTTTTAATGAGTTTCTGGGTTGTCGACCCATGGTTTCTTTCCATGTTTAGGCCTTATTGTAAGGGTTTGTAAAGTATAAATAAAGGGAAATGTATTGTAGAAAAATAAAAGTGAATGTAGTTCTATGTGGAACAGTAGCTCTATGCGCAGATTGTATGTGTTTGAGTCTTTTTTCTCGACTGTGATTTTGTATAAGGTGCTAAGTGTTGTGATAGAGATTTTGGCTCTGTGCATTTGACCTATTTTTGGAAGGCAAAGAAGGAATAGCTAGGGCTTAGTGTGCAGATCTCTTGTCTTGTGCAAAGCTGGATTCTATGGCTTAGTGAACAAGAGTGACTGGATGTAAGACCTTGGTGAATAATAAAGAGCCGAAGTGGTTTGTGGACATATCCCCACCCTGGGGTGAACCATGTATATCTGGTGTCTCATGGTTTTCTTTGTTCAACGTTATCTCTGTTATGTTTTTCTTAGTTCTTAGATTATGATGTGTGAAGAATATATATATATATATATATATATATATATATATATATATATATATTGTTTCTTAAATACTTTACTTATTTTAAAGTTTAAATGAATGCTAGACCTAACTTGTGGTGCTAAGAGCTAAGTGACAAGTGCTCAAGGTATAAAATCATTTGTTGTTACATTGTCAATCTATATTTGATTATTCTCTATGGTGTTAATGGGATTAATAAACTAATGCATGTCACTTCCTAAGCATTGAAAGAATATTCTTCGAAGTGCTATTATCATAGATTTGTATCCCAACTTGGTTACAGACACCTGCGTCCTGTAAACCCCCTTGCTTCTACCTCGGGTGAGACTTCACCTGCTTCGCAGGTGTTTTTGAAAGGTATGGTAGTCAGGGTTTTGTTGGTGCGTTGTTAAGCGTTGAACCCTGGGTCTACCCCTATTCCAAAAACATCCATGGTTGCGAGTGAAAGCTTGGAAAGTGATGAAAAAGAGGTAGAGTATCTCTGGGCCATGGAGTAGATTGAGGAAATCCTACATGTGACATATGAAAGGAAGACAAGAGGTCAAAGAGAAGAAACAGTAGGTAAAACTCCTATCCATATCCATGTCAGTGTGGAATCCATAAACCCATGTGTGACTAATACACCAGAAAGAACACCACCATTTAGAAAAATAAACTTCAGTGGAAGAAACACAGCAGGAAGTACATCTACATAGGGAGGAACAATTGGGGGAACCAGTTCGAGAAGTATTAGTCAAGGATCTACACCGCGCGAACATAGTAGTTCAATATTCAGGATGGCAGGACATGATCCCACCATCAGGTTACCAGAGTTTAAGGGAGAATCATAGGACCATAAGAAGCACTTGTTCATATGTGAAAATATTTGGGTAGAAAAGATGATCACAGACGAGGATAACAAACTTGCGCAGTTACCCATCATGATAAGAGACCACACACTATATTGGTACATGAGCTTAGCTACAAACAACCCACCAGGAACAACCAGAATGATTATGGGTATCAAGAGATTGATGATAAATGAATTCTAGAAGCCTAGCTCAGAGAATCAATAAATGAATGAGATGATAGAGATCAGACAGAAACCAGGAGAATCTGTTTGGGATATGGACCAGAGATTCAAACGATTAAAGGGAAAGTTGAAGTATGTCATGAAAGATATGCATCATAGGAATCTATTTGTGAATTAACTACTACCACACTTGAAATACCCTTTGAGACAACATAAGTTTCAGACCCAGGTAGAGGCTCTACAGGTAGCCTTGCAACTAGAAGAAAACCAATATCAGAAGACATATCTAGCAATAGAGGAGCTCAAGGAGGATCTGAAGAATCTAACATTTCAATTAAACCAAAACAAGAGTAAAGACAAAAGAGAAGATGTTTGGTGTACCACATGTAGCACAAAAGGACATCACAAGAATGAATGCCCAACATTCTCGCAGTACATGGAAACAAGAATTCCAAACCCTTTTCCATCAGGAGGACTATGGTGTGAGATCTATAAGACATAGGGGCATGATCCATATCATTTTCCAATGATGTATAAATACCAGACAATGAATAAGAGTTCATATTGCAACTTTTGCAAGTCAATAGGCCATGATGATAAAGATTGTAGGACAATGGTGCTAATGATGGAAAGAACATCAAACACCTATAGGGTGCAGGAAGATATGATCACAGGGCAAGCTGCACCACATGTTAACCAAGTACCATCCCCATTTAACACTACGCCACAACAATATAACACTGTGCAGCCATAGCCACAGTATAATCCCGCGCAATATAAGCAGGTGCCCTAGTACAACGCACCGTGAGGAGATCAAAATGGATACAGAGGTGGAGGATGAAGTAGAGGAGGCTTTGGAAGAGGAAGAGGACTAGTGGTATGCCATAACTATAAAAAACCATGACACTATGCAAGATATTTCCACTCAAACCTGTGACTTGTATGCATTTTCACGCATCGGATCATGACACAGAAGAATCATCGACACTATTGGGGAAGATCCAGAAAAAGAGAAATCAGAATAATCAGAATGTTCAATGGATTTCTACAGAAGTGAGGGATGATGGAATAAATATAGACATAGTTACGTGTAGAGGAGATAATACAGGAGATGACACAGTAAGACAAGATACAACACAACACCAATGGATGAAGAAGAATGTCGAACCACATTAGCATTTTGATGCATAGAACGAAAATGAGATATTCAAGCAAGAAAGAGAATAATTATTGAAGCCAGATATTGCATCTACATAAACTTCACAACACACTTAGAACGTACCAACGTACAAGATGCATTCATCGTTGGATCACACTAATGAAGCGCAATCCCTAGGAAAAGTAAGTACCATAAAGGATTTTACGCAATCCTATGTTAAACTACTAAATGATCCATCATCTGTTAAATTGTCACGAAATATGTTAGAAATATGTAACACAGATGTAGAGGGAAAGCTAGAGAAGAAAATAGTTATCATGTGCATACAAGGAGGAGAACAAGCAGAGAGTTTAGACTAAATGCCAACATTGGATATTTCAACATGGAGGATATTATACTGGATTTAGGCTCCGAAGTGAATGTACTACCCAAGAAGACATGGCAATGTGTGGGAGAGCCCACATTAGGATATTCACCTGTTTAGCTGAAACTAGCAAATCAACACAGGGTTCTTCCAATTGGAAGGATAAAGGGTGTAAAAATAGATCTGGATGGAGTGTGGACTAAAGATAATTTCAAAGTAATAGAAATAGTGTATGCCACAACACCTTATCCGACATTGCTTGGCTTGGATTGGGCCTTTGACAATCAATCCATAATCAATCTGAAGACGAGGAAGATGCCATTTGAGTCAGGAGAGTACATAGTCATTGTGCCACTAGATCCATCAAAAGGACAAAGGTTTGTAGACCTAGAGGAAATTAACCAATTATATAGAACCACCACACAAGAAGAAGATTATGTGAATCCAACTGTAGACGGGGTACTCAGTTGGAGAAGTATCACATCATGTGTGTCAAACTCAAATACAAGGTTGGAGAATTGGAAACAGATATTGCATGAAGTATCCATAATAAGGTGTGCAAGAATAGACTTCACAGTAACATGGGTAGGTACATAGATAAGAGAACCTCCCAGCTTTCATGGGGTGAATGAATTAGAAGAATTCCTAACAAGATATGAAAATGAAGTGTTATAAAATCATAGGGTCTTAGCTATGGAAATAACACTCAAGGAAACACCTGCAAGATGGTGGGGTGTGCACAAAGAAACAATCAAGGACTTGTACCAATGTAAGTGATTACTGCACATCAGATTTGGCGTAGAATAGGGAAGAAATCAACTGCAGATATATGATGGAAAAGGGAAACCAATACAACACTTGGATAAGTGCATAACACTATGGATAATGAAACCACCAAAAGAATGGCCTCACCACTTTATTCACACATTGGAAGGAATTCCAACAAATAGGTATGTAGACCAGGAACTGCGCAGAGGCATTGCAGAATGGGCAACATTACAACAGAATTTTATAGTCACTTTCTCATTTGAACATGAGAACCCCAACACGGATTCAACACTCAAAAAAATCAGAGGGGTAATATTCATTTGAGAACCATAGGTTGAACTTATAACAGAGCATCAACAATAGAACAAATAGACAATAGAAAGAATAACAGAGTTACTACGCGAGTATAGTGACATCTTCCTAACAACCTATACAGAGATGAAAGGCATAGCAACATAACTAGGAGAGATGAATATACCTCTCAAACCCGAGGCTAGATTAGTCAAACAATGACCATATAAAATGAATCCAATATATAAGCATAAAGTAAAAGCAGAAATTGATAGAATGTTGGAAGCTGGAATCATCGAACCAGTGGGGGAATCTGAATGGGTAAGCCCTATGGTTGTACAAGAAAAGAAACAAGGAGGGATAAGAATCTTTGTATATCTCAGGAAATTGAATGATGCTCTCTTACATGACCCTTTCCCCACCCATTTCACAGATGAAGTATTAGAGAATGTAGGAGGCCAGGAATCATACTCATTCACATATGGATTCTCAGGCTACCATCAGATCAATATAGCTCTAGAAGACATGTACAAGACCACTTTTTCCACATAATGGGGATCTTACCAGTACACAGTCATGCCTTTTAGACTGAAGAATGCACCAAAAATATTCTCAAGTAGTCATAGATGCATTCAAATAATTCATCCATCATTTTTTAGAAGTATATCTGGATGAGTGGACAATCTACAGTCTGTTGAAATACCATGTAGAGGTATTAAGGATAATGTTGGAAAGATGTAGGTAGTGTCAGATATCATTAAATATCAATAAGTGCATCTTTGGAACACCTTTTGGGATATTATTGGGCCATATAGTGTGAAAACAAGGCTTGTTAGTAGATCCTACAAAGATTGCCGTGATTATCAATTTACCACCACCAAAATCAGTACGTCAATTGAGAGCAACATTGGGACACATAGGCTACTACAGGGAATTCATAAAAGCGTATGCTTAGGTCACTGCACCGATGGAGAAACTGTTGAAAAAATATAGTAAATTTCAGTGGAATGAGGATTGTTAGTGAGGGTTGGACAAATGGTAACAACACCAATACTAGTATTACCAGATTGGGAAAATAAATTTCATGTGCATGTAGATGCATCAACCATAACAGTTGGAGCTATTCTAATGCAACCAGGAGTTGGAGAGTTAGACCATCCTATATAACTTGCAAGAAAAAAATTGTCAAAGTCAGAGAAGAATTACAATACTACAGAAAGAGAAGGCTTAACAATGGTATATGCACTGTAGAAGTTCAGGCACTATCTACTTGGGAAACATTTTAAAATGTTCACAGATCATTATGCCCTCAAATACCTAGTCAATAAGCTAGTGCTGGGGGGAGGATCTATACATGGTCACTGTTGTTTCAGGAGTTTGAGTTTGAAGTGATAGTCAATCCAAGGAAGTTGAATGCAGGACCCGAACACCTATCAAGGATCACCAATGGAGAGGAACCTATGAATTTATAGGAAAACTTCCCTGATGCATAGTTATTTTTAGTCCAAGTAGATTATGAATATTTTGCTGAAATAATTTAATACTTGAGTACAGGGACTGTGCCACAAGAATTCAAGACTCCGCAGAAGAAAAATATCTTAGTCAGAGCCGCAGACTATCAATTGATTATGAGACACTTATACAATATGGGCATAGACAACATATTGAGAATATGTGTACTAGAACATGAAAGGCCTAGGATTTTAGAAGAGGCTCATGAGGGAATAGATGGAGGAAATTATGCAGGAAAAACTACCACGCAGAAGGTATTGTGCGCAGAATTATGGTGGTCGACCATCCAAAGAGATGCCAAGGAATACGGCCATAGATGTGATGTATGTCAAATGGTTGATAAACCTAATAGATGGGATGAGATGCCCCTAAGAACACAAGTAACCTTGCAAGTGTTCGACTAGTGGGAAATAGATTTTGTGGGACCAATTAATCCACCAGAAAAGAGGTTAGGAGCAAGGAATATCATTATTGCCATAGAGTACTTAACGAGATGGGGAGAAGCGACACCAATAAATATTGTAGTGTAGAGACAACAACACACTTCTTGTTTGAGAAAGTGCTCACTAGATTTGGATGCCCAAGGATTTTGATGAGTAACCAAGGCACTCACTTCATCAATAATACTATCAAGGCTATGACTAAGGAGTTTGAATTCTATCATCAAATGAGTACACCATATTATCCTCAAGAAAATGGAATGGGGGAAGCCTATAATAAGATCCTAGAGAATGCATTGACAAAGATATGCAATGTCAACAAGGACGATTGGGACTTTAAAATACCAGTAGTATTATGGGTATAAATGACTACATGAAAAATGTTGACAGGGAAGACACCATTCAGGTTGATGTATGAACAAGAAACAGTGGTGCCATTAGAATTTTTGGTACCTAGTCTATGTGTAGCACCAATCACTAACATGACAGAATGAAGCGCAGTACAAGAAACACTAAGTCAACTGATGGTGATGGAAGAAGATATGATTCTAGCAATATATCACCAAGAAGTAAAGAAAGCAAGGGACAAAACTTGGCATGAAACATATATTAAAAGAAATATTTTTGAGGGAGACCTAGTCTTGGTGTATGACAGTAAATTTCTTCATCATCCAAGAAAGTTCAGAATGCATTTTTTGGGACCATATGAAGTTCATACTATCACAGAAGGGGGAGAGGTATAGTTGAAATATTTATGAGGTACATAACTTAGAGGAATGATCAATGGGAGTTGACTGAAAATGTACATGGACAATTGACCTCCTAGTACTTTGGAAGTTACCGGGAAGTAACAAAATATGTCTAAAGTGTATTATAGTAGAAGTAAGGGAGGAAAAAAAAAATAGATCAATGCACATGAAGGGTTGTGATAAAATAGAACTAGGCAGAAAAAATAGGGTGTTGCCAGAAAACCAGGGTTCAAAAACACGACGCGTAGAAGAGAAGTTAATGGGTAGAAAGGTGCAATGCGCAGGAAACACAACAAAAAGTGAAAAAGTGACAATTACCAGTGAAACACAGCTGCCACTTCTTCACCCTGCTATAAAGTCGAAAAACGAGGGGAAACTGACCCATTGTGTTATTTTCTAAGGAGAAGAACAAAGAGCTTAGAAAAAGAGTGATAGAGTGTGAATTTGTGCTACCATCTGTCGATTTGAGATCCTATAGTTTAGATTTCCTCACCATGTCATCACTGATGGTTGGAGCACCAAGAAGAACCAGGAGAAACACATAGAGTAGCACATGGGTGCCACAAACCAGAACCAATGAGATTCCTATAGTGGTGTATGTGGACGAAATACACACACTAGAGTATGAGCATACCACATTACACATGGAGGAGGAGAAGGAACCCACACAGGAGCTCGAGAATCCAAAAGAGGACGTTGAACGGAAGAAATCTGACACGTCTAGGGGTAAATGGACACAACAAAAAGAACCAGCCATAGGTTCCATGCAATAGTGTCTAGCGATAGAACTAGAGCTCGAAACAGAGCAAGAGGTTGTGCGAGAGGGTGGGGTATCATCCCCACAAGGGAAAAGGAAGTTACAAGAAGAAAGAAGTGTGCAGGGCATATAATGCACGCAGACAGAACTAGGTCTAGTGATGTCGAAGGTTCCCAAGGAAGTGGAGGTTGAAGATAAAATGGTAGGAGGAGTCGATAGCCTTAAATACTTTGACCATGATGTCTCTGACACCATCAAGATCCCATATCTGGTAGCACAAATCTACCTAGAGGCCAAGGGAGAAGTTCCATAAGGTGCACCACTGTTGGAGCCTACGCAGTGGATCCTAGGACTGTACAACATCGACATCATGAACTTACTAGTCATACCACACTTCGGGGGTGGGAAATACATACACGGATGTGTCAAATAGTTGTTAGCAAGGGTTCACAGAGGCAAATTGTGGATGAATATGCTAGTACCGATCAACATCGATCTCATTGCAATAATTACAAGGCTACCCACATATGGGGAGAAGCCAGAACAATACCTAGAAGACAAAACTAAGGAGAAATCCATCTAAGATGAGATCAAAGCAAAGTATGGTGCATAAAGGGGTAATAGGGGTATGAGGATAAGAGACATCAATAATATTGTGACATGATTTGCAACATGACTGTTGGGTTGCAAATTATTGCACAAGTGTTGAAAAAAGGAAGTGCCCGCAGGAATAGTAGCAGTTGTGTTAAGCCCTAATATTGGTTCATTACCCCTTAATTGAGGCATATTAGATTAGTAATGTTATTTTATTTATGTCGGATTTAGGCCATTATTTGTAATTTAGATTAGTAATTTTATTTTATTTATGTTGGCTTTAGGCCATTAGTTGTAATTATACCTCCTAGTCTCCTATATATACCAAGGAGACATTTTCATTTTGAATCATCT
>JZKD02S0476262.1:453964-472209 GCA_000966675.3 Picea glauca
AGTCTGAGGTATGGAGTTTAATGAACAAATTTTCTGCTTTTAATATAAATTCCATTCCTAGATCTAATAATACTGAAGCAGATCTACTAGCTAATGTTGCTTCTAAACTTCTTCCTGTAGAAGGCTTGTCCCCAAACGCATTCTTCGTGGAGCTATTGTTTCGACCATCTATTCCAGACAATATCACGAACTGGAGAGTATTTGAAGATGATCAGCAGATCATTAACTTTTTGCACATGGAAGAAACCTTCCAAGACGCTGTGATAGATGAACAAACACATGACGACAATTTGCGTGACTTTACGGTAATACCTAATCTGAAATCTCTTGAAGCTTTATCGGACATGGTAAATTCCTTACCCAAATATGTTGTTAGACTAGAAAAATTTTATGATTTTGAAGATAAATTTAAAAATACGGTCAATTGCAAAACCATCAGTTCCTCATTGTCTTATGAAAAAGTCAATTTACGTACTAGTGAAAATCCTCAGTGTATCAACTTAGGCTTGGGATGTTCTAGACAAGAAAAAGTTGCTTTTGTTAAATTATTTAAAGAGTTCAAGGATGTCTTTTCTTGGACTTACGATGATCTTAAGACATTTGATCCTAATATTATACAACATGTCATCCCAATGAAGCTTCAAACCTTGCCTTTCCAACAGAAGATGAGGAAAATGCATCCTAAGCTAGAACCGAATGTACAAAAAGAATTGAATAAACTCCTAAGTGCTAAAATAATTTTTCCTGTTAGACACACTCAATGGGTATCCAACCTCGTCCCAGGGCAGAAGAAAAACAGGGAAATTCAACTTTGTGTCGATTTCCGAAACCTCAACAAGGCGTCTGACAAAGATAATTATCATGTCCCTCCCATGGAACAGATCTTGCAACAAGTATCTGGTTCCGAGAGGCTATCTTTACTAGATGGTTTCTCTGGATACAACAAAGTCTTGATGTCTCCGTCAAACCAATTAAAAACTACCTTCCATACCCCGTGGGGCACTTATGCTTATCGCAAAATGCCTTTCGGATTGATTAATGTTGGTGCTACCTTTCATAGAGCAATGGATATTGCTTTCCGAGGCTTGATCAATCACTCCGTAGTAGTCTACTTAGATGATGTAACCGTTTATTCTAAAAACAAAAACAATCATCTAGCTCACTTGCGAGTCGTTCTGCTACGATGTCATAAATTCGACATCTCCTTGAATCCCAAGAAGTCCATCTTTGCAGTAGAACAGGGTAAATTACTAGGATTCATTGTGTCTAGCGATAGAATAATTATTGACCCCGAGAGGACCCAAGTCATCGCTAAACTTCCCCCACCTACCTCCAAAAAATCCATGCAGTCTTTCCTAGGCCAGATTAACTTCGTGAGAAGATTTGTCCCCAGTTTCTCCGAAATGGTCAGGCCTCTCCAGAACCTGATAAAGAAGGACACCCAATATCACTGGGGACCCACTGAAAACCAAGTTTTAACGATATAAAGAAGGCTATAATTGATGCTCCGTCTCTCATGAGCCCTGATTTCTCTCAAGACTTTACACTCTATACTTTTGCCTCTGATCGTTCCTATGCCATGGTTCTAACTCAGAAGAATGCCGAGAACAACGAAGTACCCATAGCCTTTATGAGATCTGCTTTCAAATGTGTTGAACTTAACTACCCATCAGTCGATCGGCAAGCCTACGTTGTCTTCAAGGCAGTTAAGCATTTCTGGTCTTATCTTTTGAAGTCAAGGACCAAGGTGTTTCAGAGTATTTTCTCTTCCCTTGAGAGTGACATCATGGTTAAATTTTTAAGAAACATAAACATGGATGAAGATTTTGAAATTGCATCTATGGAAGTTTCCAACAATAAAGAAACAAATGACATAGATGAAGCAGTGTATGCCATTTTTCCATCAAAAACATAGAAATATAATGAAGAGGCAGTGGTTTCATTCAAGTCATTTGAAAATCAGGGTTTTGAAAATCCATCTGTGGGAGATCTAGACTGTGAAGTAGTGCATGAGCAGGAACTTATTTCTATTTATTCACTGGAAAGTCAAAGTGGTTTTCCTCAAACAAATTTCCAGAAATTTAATGAAACCACATCAGAGTTGTTTGATGAATAAGAGGATAGCCTTGGTTCATATTATATGGCTATCATATTTGAATATGTTCAAGAATATATGAATATTTGTGTTGATATGCATGGCCAAGCAGACAAACCTATCATCACCATTTCATTCGAAGATGCTCTCAGAATAGAAGAAATAGAGCAAAAACAACTAACATTGATGAGAGATACTTGCCTTTCGGTTTTCGTCATCAGGGAGAAATGATTTTTCATGATTTTCAAGATCCGATGGCCATCCTATTACAGTATTCAGTGAAGGATGAATTTTCTTCATTCATAAGCTCATATTTTGGATTCAATTTGTTTTTTCAGTCGCCATCCTTTACATTTTTCTACCAGCTTGAGAAAAATGTGAACAAAGGAAAATCAAAAAGCTAATTGCTTGATTGGATGCATTGGCACTTTAGAATCACTTGAGCAAGTGCTCATCCCAATAGTTTTAGGGTAGATAGGGATGCAAAAATAACCTTGTCAGTCAATCATTTTCTAGTTTGAGTTTTCTAGCACTAGATACAATCAGTTTTCAATAATGCACTCGGGCGTCCCCCATGTAGTTGGAAGCAGTGCACAGAGCTTGGTAGGAGAAGGACACACACATGTTTTGGGGAACAACCCCATGTATCAGGCAATGGGTCTACAATTTCTTTGATACCTTGCTGGGAGGATAGCATCCCCAGTTGGAGCCAATGTTATCACCCTAACAATTTTTATTAGGATCTAAAAACTTATGAAGTTTAGCGAGACGTTGTACCATAGTAGAGGCATGATAGTTCAAGGTGCTCGACTATATTCCACGGGGTATGAATGAATGTAGAGGAAGTGGGAAGGGAGTATCTCGGTGGGCCATCAATATTGAAGAATCTCATATCTACGGTTGAAGCCTACATCGGACAAACAAATAGCACGAAACTTAACATCGCGAAGGAAGATCGGGGAAAACTACTCTGGTTTCGATGGGGAACGTGTGGCACTTTTACACACGCATTGGGGGAGATGGTGGATTTCCAAAAAACACTTTTCCTATGGACTCGATGTCACGTGGTTCAAAACATCATGTCTATAGCTCATGGGGAGGATGGCGGTTAGTCAGATCACCTCACATCACTGGTCAAGGTACTTTCCCGGATGACGTACCAAAAGGATGTTGCCGCATAACTAAATCGAGGCTCATCATTCAAAGTGGATTGATGAATCATGGCACACCAAGGTACTATGATAGTAATTCATGAGAAAAGTACACAAACCATCAAATCTCAGATATGAATCATTTTATCCTATTTTGGGAAATTGTCATCTTATGCATAAGAAAAACAAGCTCGGCCTGTGCTCCTAAATTATGTAAACTCAAAGGGTGGCCAAATCAAGGTCTATGCGAAGTCTGGAAGGCATGGATAATACCCGTCAAATGGTGTCTGGCGTGACTGGGTTCTTAGCTAAGGTACTAGGAAGGTCAATAAGTAAGAATGAAAGATGGGTCTTGCAGATGCTGGCGTCTAAATTTCATATCGAACCTAAAACTGAGATAGAGTCAGGAGTAAAATTAAATCCCATTATGAGGGATCTTTTCATAACTGAACACGCAAAAAACACCTGCCACCTAGCTGCAAAGAAGAAGAGGAGAAAAAGGAGGAAATCAGAGGCCAAAACCGAGATGATAGAGAGTGTCGGGGAAAATTTCGATTGGTGGAGTACCCTGGAGGAGGAAATCGCCAAGATGAGGTGAATCCTAAGGTAAAATTTTGGTGTATTTCAGATAATTTTCGACAAATGTCAGCTTAAAAGAAGGGAGTCTTGATATGACAGACCGATTACTAACGGTCCCTTTAAATAATACAACTGTTCTTCCTTTTTGTAACTTGTATATGTTTTTAGAATTATGAGGAAGTCGGAACATTTTAAATTCCATATGAAATTCCTCTATATATGCTTGGCCTCACGAGTATAGAAGCATGGAGAAAAGAGGAGCCTGCCCTCTGTGCAGGAAAACTTTATAAATCTCTAGGGCTGGAATGAATACATGGGTGTAGAGGTAGATTTTGGGACTTTTTATGAAAAGATTCTAATTAGTGGTGTTATGAGTCTCGTTTTCTCTCATAGTGTGTGATTCCTGTTATTCTGTATTTTCATTTTTCTTTCTTCTGTCTAAATTGAGAAACTAAAAGTCCATAATTCATTATTCAATGCTCTCAGCTTGGTGATTTAGACTATGTTCATCTCTTCTAAACCATTTCATAATTCATTACTATAATGCTCTGATAATAGTTGTGTGTTTCTTTTCTTTTGATACCATCTAAAATTTTCAAGCATAAACTCAGAAGTCACTTCCTCATTTAGCCTTTTCCTCTTGATTGTTTTTGCGATTTGGTAATGCATCCTACATTCTTGACCCCATAGCCCAAAGGTCATCTTTAGCTCTTCAAAAACTTTATTAAAACCCCAAAACAAACCAATTCTAGCCACCGATTTCCATAGATGTATCAAGTGACACGAGAGAGCCCTCTCTGAGTTGAGCAGGCTAGTGCCTCGACTCTAAAGCTGGTTGAAACAGTTACCTCTGTCGTCTGTCTATTCAGCCGGAAAAAATTTACAGAGTGTTAAAAATAGGGTAAGCAATTTTGGAAAACCCCTCTATAAATCTGCACTAATACCTGGTGATTCCCATGAATGATTGGATGTCCACTACATCCTTGGGTACCAGCCATTCCGTGATGGCCCTTATTTTCTCAGGATCGACTGCAATTCCTTCTACATATATTACATGTCCTAGGTACTGAATTTGCTTCTAATAAAAATCACACTTATCGAATTTAGCATACAGTTTGTGCTTCCTTAAAGTTTGCAGAACTATTCTTAGGTGTTCTTCATGTTCTTCTTTTGTTTTAGAATATACTAGGATATCGTCAATAAACACAAATACAAACTTGTCCAAGTACTGACTGAAAATAATGTTCATTAAACACATAAACAAGGCTAGCACATTAGTGAATCTGAAAGGTATAACTACAAATTCATAGTGCCCATATCTCGTTCGAAAAGCTATTTTGCTTATGCCCTTATATTTTATCCTAACCTGGTGATAACCAGATCGTAAATCCAATTTCAAGAAAATATTTTCCCCACCTACTTGGTTGAACATATCATTTATCCTAGGTAAGGGGTACTTGTTCTTAATAGTCATTTTGTTTAATTGTCTATAATCGATGCATAGTCTCAGAGTCCCATCTTTCTTTTTCACAAAGAGGACTGGTGCTCCCCATGGTGAAGCACTCGGTCTGATATATTCTTTGTCCAATAATTCTTGTAGTTGAATATTTAGTTCTGTTAATTTTGGTAGACTCATTTGGTAAGGTGCTTTTGAGATAGGGGTTGAACCAGGTAGAAGGTCGATAGAAAAGTCTATCTCCCTCCGTGGGGGTTGTTCAGGTATCTCATCCAAAAACACATCTCTAAAATCATGTAAAACATCAAAATCCTCCAAGTTGGGTTTATTTTCTTTTTCTAATAGGTTTGTTACTTGGATGGCATAGACTTGATAACCATTTCTCATGCATTTCTTGAATTTCATTGCTGAAATATGTCTAACTGACACTGGTTTTTGTATGTATACCTTGAACTGTCCTAACAATGTCATTTTTGTCTTTATACTTAAGTGATTTCTCATAACAATCTAGCACTGCTTTATGCTTTTCTAACCAATCCATCCTGATAATTACATCATAAGATCCTAATGGTAGAATATTCAGATTTATCTTTATGTTTTGACTGCCTAGACTGAACTCAAATTCAGAAATAAAATCAACAAATTTCCTTTTTGTTCTTGTTTCTAGTTGTACCAACCAAGTCTTTGCATGTCTTATTTTCTTGAGTTTATTTGAATCCAATAAACCAGGAGTGACATAATGTAATGTAGCTCCAGGATCAATTAAAATAGAAATTCGAGTGTTATTGATTTTACCCTCAATTTCTACCACCGAGGACTAGTGGTCAGCGTGTCGGCCATCCATGACTGCATTTATCCAATGCAAGTTTTTGCCCACATCTCCCACCGTCGATGCTTCCTGCAAATTGTGAACAACATTTCTGGCTGCTGAATTTAAATGTGGACAGTTCCTCCTTAGATGAGGTTCTCCACATTCCCAACACTTTAATGGTTTGCGGGGGATGTCCCCAAACTTCTTTGTTCCCAGATTTATTGGTTTATCGCCGCCTTGCGTATTTGGATTGTTGGAGTAAAAATATTTCTTTGGAAATCTTTTTACTGTGTTTCGATAAGGAGTTGGTTGGCATCCCTTCTTCTGCTAGTTCATTCGGTCTTTTTTCTTGTCCTTCCAAGCTTTAGGAAATTTTGTCCGTTGTTTGTATTGGTTGTAACACATTCAAGCTTTCCTGAATACTTCACTCAAGGACTTGGGGTTATCAAATTCAATTCTATCCTTGTAGGACTGTGGTAGATAACTTAGGAACCGCTGGATTTTTACTTTATCCTCCCAGATATAAGGTAAAAACCTTAGTAATTCTAGGAATTTATTTATCAGATCTTTAATAGCCTTTTGACCAAGTTGTAACTCATAAAATTATTTCGTTTTTATTTCATAGTAACTTTCATATAGGTATTGTTTCTTAAAGTATTTCTTAAAGTCAAACCATTCCATCTCTTTCTCCTTTAGGCCCTTGGCCAATTTCAGGTCTTGCCACCAAATGTTGTCTTTTCCTTTCAGATTATAGATGGCCATTCTGACCTTCATATTGTTGGAATAGTTTTATATTTGGAAATACTTCTTGATGTCTAATAACCATGCTTCAACTTCCTCCCCCTTCCTAGATTCCCCATCGAAGGTAGCGGATTTGATTTTATTAAATTATCCCTCGAGGTGATCTACTTGTTTCCTTTTTCTGTCTGTTTTTGTTTTATCTTTAGGTGAAGGTGTACCTTCAGATGAGTTGTCCCCCTTTTCTGCTTCAAGAATAGAATTCTTGGAGGTTCTTTTACTGAATTCTTCTTCCTAGTTCTCATTCTTTGGGCTTTTCTTCATCACTATACTTCATAACATGACTTCATTTATTTCTTGTTGTTCTTTTTGTGCTTTTTTCAGTCTCTCATTGTCCCCTTTGAAGACTTGTAGTTCAACAATGACACCTCTTATAGTTTCCAGGACTTCGGTGGTGAACTTTCATCACTGTTCTGCCTCTGATTTTCTAGAGGCCCTTGTTCAGGGTTCCCATCAAGTCTTATCTCTACGTCATCCTGGGCTTCCATGATTAACACAAAATAGAAAGAGTTTTATGTTTGTAACAATAGTTTTTTTTGTTAGTTTTTCATAAGCATAGCAAAAAAAAAATATGCTAAGTAAATACTTTGGCCCTGTTCAAGGTCCAAGTGTTGTAACCTTTTCTCTGATACCATATGTAATGTACCTCAAATTTTTCATAATTTTTTTTTTCTATGAGGCATAAATCTCCAATTACACTTTATATATTTGTCGTTAGATGGAAGAAAGCTTCACTCCTGTTATAAATTTCCTGGGATGCAATATAAATTTGTCCTACTACATGATGCCATTTACATACCTGTCTATCTTTCTTGATATAGAAACTTATAAGGTTGATTCTCCAAGGATTTTAGCAATTCCCCTTTTAGTATCCAACCTACTCATCTATATGCATAAATATCTATACCATAGACTAGACTTAGGACTTATATTCCTAGTCTCTCTTTACATAAGAGATTACTATGGGTTGCACGCAATATTATTTAATGTGCCCATTAAACAAAACAAAATTGATTTACCATATATATAGGCATGGGGTCGGATCTATATTCCACAGCTGAAATCTGTTACTTAATGATATGCGCTTAGCATCCATATACTTATCCTCGATCATAGATGGGTTTTTTCACGAATTACTCGTGATTAGAGATGATTCCAATTCTTTTACCTAACATAGTTTGAGTAAGAAGATCATGGACTAACTTCGACTTAACGAAAGGATGCTTCAATGACCCTCCTCTTGGATGGTAAGTTAACTGAATTAATATGGTTGGAGGGTACGAGTTCCCAATCATCAAAAATACGGAGGGATTCATTTACTTTGCAATGTCTTGATGTGAAAAGAGCGGTCTACTGTCCGGAGGGAGTTAAGGCCCTGTATCTTCCAATTAATGGTAGTTCTATGTGCACAAAATATGATGCTTTCTCCTGGCTTTTCATTCATTCCAGACGTGCCAACTCAGCTCTCGTCACATCGATAACCATCCTTCGTAGCTTCAACATTTAACTGAGTAGTTAAGGTTCCTCTTAGGGTTTTAACATGTTTATTTTTTCATTGTGAAGTATTTTCGAGAGGCTCTACATATTGTTTCTTACCAAAGCATGTTGTCATTTTGGGAAAAACGTGACCAGGTGGAATGACATCACCATTCACCCTCCCTGGTAAGATTTATTTAACACTATGTTCTGGTTTTTAAACGAGTTCTAGTTATTTTAGCACACTGGGAGAAATCTTGTGTTGCAACTCCGATTATTAGTTCTTTTGCAATAATCTATCTTGTAGCTGTCATTCTTTCGTAACTTTCTCGAGGTTAAACTTTCGTCGAAAAAATAGATTTCGTTGGGTTTGTCTTCAAGCCTTTCGACACCCTTTCGATACCTCATTACCTAGTACCTACATCCCGAATAGTCCCCTTAAGGCCATACTCACTTAAATTTTTCACAGAGTTCCTCTATTTTTATCTAGGGCTTAACTTTATCCAATAGTAAATATTATTTAGTTTCGAATCCATGTATGTCTACGTGGGAGTATTAAACCCTGAATAAACTCTAATAGGGTAAACCCTACTGAGGATCCTACCTCTGAGTGTTTTAATTCAATGAATCCTGAGAGGCCACCCACTAGCCGAACGTGAAAAAAGAATTTCTATAACCTTCATATAGTAGAGTGGTTACTCTGAATCATGAATGATTCGTAAGGAAAACACTTTGTATAAGCAATATATAAATCTAGGAAACTTCCTGTTACGATTATGTTATTAACCTTTTGGGGGTGGAAACCACCATTCGGTATAAGTATTAATTCTGGGTGAAGTTTATGAACAATGATGGAATATATTTCGCTCTGTACTTCTTGTTTATTTTATTTACTAGAAGATTTTCTTTGATTTTCTTCCTATATAAGCATTCATGGAATGGATTAACACGATATAATGATGGGATCCTTGGTCTTTGCGAGGGTACCCATCAGGTTGACCTCGACCCACTTCTCCCTCCCATTCTAGGGATGACTTCGTCGACTGCGCGGAGACAATGCGACCATCACCGTTACCCCAAGTTGAGTATGATTTCAAATTTTTATGTAATCCCTTATTTTAGTTAATTAAATCCGAGATTTAATGTGAAGTTTTTATAATTAAATGTTATCGTTACTTACTGATATTTTTTGTCCCCTTACAAGGTTGGAGCGTCCAAGGTTTTTGGGATTCTAGGCATACCCTCGTACAAAAGGTACTTGAGTTCCTTTACAGCGTTCTCATATCTTATCGCTCTGGATCTCAAGTCATGAAATCCTAGGTTCCAATCTAGAATTTTTATCTTGGATATGTAAAATTCTTGTTCCAACTATTAGTACAAAAAAAAATGTAAAGTTGAAACACTATAGATTATAATCATATTGCAGGTCTTGGTTAAATTTTTGACATACTTTTAATTTTGAATTTGAAGAGAGTATAGATAACATTTGGGTCACGGGGCTTCTCTCTTATATGCCTTACATGAAATACAATGGTTTACAGTAAGTTTAATTCCAGCTTTGTGGATGTGTTATTTAGCAATTAAAAGAGTCACATAACTACTTTATTGTATACTTTGTAATGGACTACAATAATTTACAGATATTTTAATTCCAGTTTTATGGAAATGTTATTTAGCATTTAATTGTATTGATCGGACTTATATTCTTCCTTTTTCTTTCTAATCATTCCCGATACGGTTATGTCTTCCCGAAACTTAGTTGTATAAAAAGGGCTATTTGTTTTCTTTTATTTCATTGTTGTTTGATTGTACAAATATTGGAACGAGTTGTTTCGAAACTTAACATATTACATAATACATGGGGAAAAGGGTCCCATATTCTCTGATTTGATAGGTTTATCGGATTTCAAAGTCTAGCATCACATTTTCTTGGTTGAGGTTACACAACTATTGAAACAGTCTGTTAACTAGGTAGTATAAGAGAGGCATATGTACACATGTTTCTACTCTTGTTGTAAACGATTAATTCCCATTTTATATATGTCTGTACAAATTATCGACTGTACCTAAATATACCTATGTATAACATATTTATATATTTATGGACTTCTATACATATCTTGTGAAATCTTCCTATCATACCTAACATTTCATATTGATAATGATTCTAAAGAGTTCGAGGATGGAAGTCTCGAGTGATTATTAAGGCTCTGAAATCTACCCACAGAAATGTATATGCACAAGTATATCAGTTCGGTCCCAACCCCATTTTGTACATAGTTATATTTACATAAAAATAAGACTGTCGAATGGTTATCCTGTAGTTTATCATATTATAGCAGTGGTCTAATCCACAACATGAACTCTTCCAAAACTTCAACCGGATGTATCTGTCAATGAATATACCAAATAAAAACAATGACATTTGTTCAATAATTAAATCAACATAAATGACTCTTTCAGAATTCGTTTAGGCAATTCTGTCAGTTTTAAGTTCAACCACATTCGAACAGGTTCCATCCATAGTAATACTTTGATGTAGAATTAACAGATGCATTCTATCATATATCTAACTATATAACATTCATCCAAAGAAGGGATAGAATAACATATCTGAACCGGTACGCTTAAAGACAAAGGGAACAACCACGTTCCTCCCAACCTTAGAACATGGAAGCTAAATCACTTGTCTTGTTCTCCCCCTAGCCTAACCATGAGTCCATGAGGGATAACTTCAAACACCTCTTTAGCAAGTGCCTTTCATTTTCAACATTCCTCTCCTTGCCTCACACTCAACAAGTAGTGTTCATAACAGCAAGATAAAAATAAGTTTCCCCCATCATACTAGGCAGCTTCCTGCCTCCTTCCATATGCCATATATCCAAAAACAAAAATGCCTGTCTTTTTCCCCTTGGGAATTTTCATAGATTTCCAAATCCCTGATTTTCAGGGGCTTCCCAAGGCCAAATTTTGGATTTTCCACTTGTCACAATCAACCCTAAGTTAGTTCCAACATGTTGCCCACTCATGGAGTCATGGTCAATTGATTTCAACATGGATGTTCCATTTTTCCTCCTGCAATAATTATAAAATATTTTGTTTCATACAAGTGTCATAGTCAAGTAGTTAGTTGGGTCAGATCAAATCTCTTCCCAACAATCATAATTATTAATTACATTTAACCAAATTCAAAATTCAGAACTGCCATAAATGGAAAAAAATTTCCAATTTCGAATTTACCAAAAATGAAATAATTTTCCTAAGAAATTTCAAATTCAAAAAAATAATTTATTTTTTGGGATGTTACATTCTCACAGTCACCAATGAATCTAACAACCTGCTCCCTTATGTCTTTCAATGTCCTTTGGTTCACTAAAGAAGGGAAAACTCTTTTCCGAAACTGAGCTATAGTTTTCTTCCACTTTTGTATCTCGACTTTCAACAAAACTACATGAGCTTCAATTGTATATGTCATTGGCTTAGCTTGAGTAGATGTTGTTACTATGGAAGTGCGAAAAATAGGCTCAGACTGAGAGGCTACTGGTACTGTAGAGGTGTGAAAGGCAGGCTCAGTCTGAGTGGCTACTGGTACTGTAGAGGTGTGAAAGGTAGGCTCAGTCTGAGTAGCTATTGTATGCAACACCAACTCAGTTTGAGTAGTTGTTGTTACTATGGGAGTATTGACAGTTTGAGTAGTTGCGGATACTGTGGGAGTATCGGCAGTTTGGGTAGCTTCTTAAATACTCTCCTTGACATTTCTCCTCACTTCTTCCTTGGACATTATTTTGTATCTTCATGCTTGTTTCTTCAGGCGGAGCACCTTCTTATTTAGCTTGGAATTCTCAATCCTCAATTGCATACTTTCTCTAAAGGTTGTCCTATAACGGTCCTGAATAGAGGTTCTTCTCCTTGCAAAAAATTCGACAAATTCCTGTTTGTCAGGAATTCCTTCAGCCCATCCCCTAGGAGGAACCTCATTATGAGCTTCATTTCTTGCAACCTCTATTCCTAGCTCTTGTTTAACTCGCACTTCTCCCGGAATAGCAGCACCCAACTCTGGTTCAGGGTTTTCAGGAGAAGCATGCTCTAACACTGGTTCTTGTGTAACAACGTCAGTCATTTCTTGCTCACAAACTGGAGGACTACTGTTGTGTCTTTAAAAATAGGGTTTTCAGGAACAACTTGTTCTAATGTTGGTTCTTGTGTTACAATGTCATTCATTACCTTCTCACCGATGGGAGGAGTAGATGCACCATATTCACAGACAGGAGATTCAGAAAGTTCTAGTGTTGGTTCTTGTGTGAAATTGTCAGTTACCTCTTGTTCATAGATTGGAGGAGTAGCAACATTCCTCTCCTGCTCATCAAAATCCATCTCATGATCATCTGTGGGTGGAATGGAAGTGTCTCTTTCTTATTCATCTATTGAGGGAGTAGAAGCATCTCTTTCTTGTTCATTTGTTGAGGGAGTAGTATCATCTCTTTCTTGTTCAGGAAAAGGGTTTGGAGGAATAGAACCCTCTTCTGCTTCTTCTTCTGAATCTAGGTTAATGATCTGCCTCATTCCCCCAACTTCTCTAACTTCCACTGATGGTTTGCCTGTTTCCTCATATTCGTTTGAGGTTGATTCCTATGTATCAACACCCATTCTCTGCCCTTCTGCAATAGTTTCAGCAACCTCTGCTAACCTGCTCAACCCATCTCTCTTTGCTAGGGTTTCTGCTACTTTTGGGATAAGTTCTTCCAATTCCTCTTCTGAGATTCTTATGAACTTCGGCCAACTTACAGGGCTTTTCTCTAACGCATGAATGACTAGTAGATTAAAAAGGCCATGATTTGTGAGGGTTTTGAGTGGTTGGCATGAACGTTGAGCTGCTCGCACCATCTGCTGAACATTATTCCACATAAAATAGGGCATGTTTATGCATTGTTGGGAACGCAGATATGTGAGCAATTTGAGATGATATTTATAAATTCTAGAGGGGATTCCTTCGCATGTCACATACCTTATGACGATCAGTGCTACCTCAGCCCATGGAGGTGGTAGATAAGTCTATTTGTATCCTTTCCTTTTTGGCTTTACTTCTTCGCCTTCACGCAGAAACAACTCTGGAAATTTCGGGAGTGGTTTTTTCTGGAAAAACCATCGCTAACCGGATATTGGCAACCCACTAGCTACTACAATGGTTTCCTCCGTGAATCTAATTTTTAATCCACAGACTATGGAGGAGTGGCTGTCCAAATTTTGGGCGATTTTTGCTGCAATGTCTGCATTGAATCCTTGTAACCTCTCGAAATACACGTCCCAACCTGCATTCTGGAAAATTTTCTAGACTTTCGTATTTTGACGGACCTATGTAGTATTTGTTGGTTCATACCTTACTGCTCCACCATGCATTATTTTCTATCGACTATGCCTGATCGAGGAGTACCAACGACTAGTTCAGGAGAAACGATAGGCAAAACAGTTTTGCAAAAAATGTGTTGTGGAAAGAGTCGTGGATATATATATATATATATATATATATATATATATATATATATATATATATATATATATTTAAATTAAATGAAGTGGAAGGTAATTAATGACGACGATATGACAACGAATTTAATATCTTGGTGGATGATTAATGGTTTGGTGGGTGTGTCCAATCCCTATACGTACAACAACATTGGAAAGTTTTAAGTAATGATTGTGAAATCGTGTGATTAAAGAGGGTAATGATGACTCTTTGGGAAAAGACATAAAATCTTTCCCAAACTTAAAGTTAATACTTCCCTCAGGCACTAATGCCTATGCCATGTGTAATATTACCCAAATCCGTTAAATTGGTTGAGGACGTACCTAGTGACTCACCTGTTATGGAGAAGAATCATCCAGGAATAACGTCATTTGCAGTCGCAGAATATGACAACATCGAATCGAGCGGCGGTATCGGAAGTGGTGGAAATTGAAATATCGGTATCCCTGTTGGCAGGAATGTAGATGAGTAACTGCAAGCACAGTAGAAACAGTAGGAGTAGTGGCGACTGGAGTAGAGACAAACAGAGAGTAGTAGCAATTGGAGTGGCAACACCTCGGAGTAACGACATCTGGTACAGTGGCGATTTTAAAGTAATGACACCCGAAGTAGCAGCTACTAGAGTAGCGCAACTGGAGTAGCGACAAAAACAATAACGACATCTCGTGCAGTGGTGATTTTGAAGTAACGGAACCCGGAGTAGCAACAACCAAAGTAGCGACAACAGGAGCAGCAACAACTGCAGTAACAACATCTCGTACAATGACAATTTTGAAGTAACGACACACGGAGTAGAAAAAATTGGAGTAGAGGCAACTCAGAGTAGAGACAACTGGAGTATTAGCTCGTTTAGCTGTATTCTTGACAACCACTAATCGAACTTCATCTAGCTCGTTTAGCTTCTCCAGATGATGTTTTTGGGATTCTGAAAGATCCAAACCTACTTCCAAGGATGTTCTAAGTGTTTTAATTTCAAACTCTATGGGAAACAAAGGAGATTTTCCATAAGCAATCTCATATGAAGAAAATCCCATTGTATTCCACCAAGTTTTCCTGTATTCCCACAGTGCTTTAGGCAAGTTTTCTGCCCAATCTCGATGATGACTTGCTACAGTTTTTGTGAGGATATTTTCCAGTACCTTATTTGTTCTCTTGACTTGACCATTTTCTTGGGGATGATATGGAGTTGTTAGCTTGTGCTTGATCCTGTATTTCTTCATTAATCATGCTATCATATGTGATATGAATTGTGCTCCTCTGTTTGGGACTATTTCTCTAGGGGCTCCATATCAAGCAAAAATTTCTTCGAACATGAAGTTTGAAACAACCTGTTCAGTTTCTTTTACAACTACTTTCGCCTCAACCCATTTTGTTACATAATCTGTGCAAACCAGAATATGGACTTTCTGTTATGAGGGGGGGTTGAATGGTCCCACAAAATCAATGGCCCATTTTTCAAAGGGGTCAAGGGATACCTAGGGGTACAAGGGAATTTCGTCTTCTTTACTAGGTTGTCCCATTCGTTGGAAACTATCACACCCCCGAACATACTTCCTTGAATATTAAAAAATGGTGGGTCAGTAATACCCCATTTGCAACACTTTGTGACCTGCTCGTTTATCTGCAAAATGGCCTCCATAGGGTTCATCATGAGCAGCCTTCAAGACATACAAATACCATATTCTCCTATGCAATATCGGATTTGTTGGTCAGGCCCAGTGTAAAAGAGGAATCCCTCAATCCATGTGTAACGGGCACTATGATGGATGATGTTTCGTCGTTCCCTGTAAGGAAAATCTTGAGGCACCTTTCCTACAACAAGATAGTTAGCAATATCTGCATACCATGGAACATGAGTAGAAATTGGAAAAAGGTGTTCATCTAGAAAACTATCTTCTACAGGTTCCCCTTGTGGATCATTTTCTAATCTAGACAAGAAATCTGCAACCACATTATCCTCCCCAGGGCGATCCATGATGGTGATATCAAATTCTTGCAGTAATAATAACCATCTCGTGATCCGACCTAGGGTTACAGGTTTGTTCATGAGATACTTGATGGTTGGATGATTCATGTGCACAAAAGTGGGATAACCTGTAATATAGTGTCAGAATTTATTAACAACATAAATGATTTCTAAGAATTCCTTTTCTGTTACCGTATAATTTAGTTCAGCTAGAGTCAAGTTCTTGCTAATGTATTATATTGCGTATGGTTTCTTGTCCTCCTGTTGTCCCAAAACATCTCCCACTGCCATGTGAGAAGTGTTGGCTAAAATATGAAACAAAAGCTTCCATTCTGGTCCTCAAAGTATAGGATCCTTACAGACCAGTTCTTTGACTTATCCAAATGTTGTCTCACATTCAATTGTCCACACGAATTCTACATCTTTGGTTATTAACTGAAAAAGAGGGTGTGATATACATGCTCGAACCGTAGACCTTATTATAATCTAAGGAAAAGGTAAATGCCAAGTGATGGTGTATATGCTACAAGATTTTAATTACACAACCATGGAAGGAAAAGGCCTGGTGATAACGTATATGCTACAAAATTTCAAGTATTATCTTCTGGACCAATCCTTTAAGTTTTCCATTGATAATTTAGTGGTCAAGTATTTGGTTAACAATACAATGTTGGAAGGATGATTCTATTGTTGTTTGCTACTATTTTAAGAGTTTGATTTTGAAGTGGTGGTTAAACTAGGTAAATAAAATGTGGGACCTAATCACCTCTCGAAAATCCACAATTGGAACAATGTTGGGATAACTGATAAAGTGTTGAATGTAGATATTTTTTGCATGGAAGTAGTTCTTGAATTCTTCACTAATATTTCCAACTTCAAATATAAATCTACATGCACTAGAAGAATATGGTGATAGTAATGATTGATATCTCATAATTAAGGATACAAATTATTAGTTAATCATATGCTACTTGCACACATTAGAAATGGATGGGATTCTTGACTACTATGTGTTGGATCATGAATGATAGGTGGTGCTCTAGGAATCCCATGATGGACATAGAAACATACATTATAGTGAGAAGACACAACTATCACAACATACATTACAATGAGACATGTTGGATGCAAGTATCATTCAATTCAAGGCTAGAGTTCAATCTCCACTCCATTATTCATATTATTATCTTCATTCACTCCTATCAGTTCATATTCTCCCTTTATCTTCTATCATTTGTTTACTTAGGGTTCATATGTGTGGGTGTGTCTGTGTGGTTAAGATTTTGTACTAAAAATATGTTATAGTTGTATTGGTCAATGTAAGAATACAAAAAACGGTTTTTCCCACAATCTATGATTCATACTTTGTTAAAAATATTGATGCTTGTCTACCAAAAATGCAATTCTATCCTTTCATGACGATTGTGAACTTTTACTAGTGTAAAGCCTACTTTAAAAACACGTCAAAACCCTTACCTTATAATTGTACTTTCACCATATCCATTAGCCCATACAAATTGATAAGAGTTGTCCATGAGATGCATTTCCATCACCAAGACCTGCACGAATCATAAAAGACAAGTTCTTTATATGAGTAAATAATATATAAGCAAATAAACATGCATTTAGTTATGTAAAATACTCTAGAAAAACTTAAGTGGTCACATACCTTAATGAGCTTCTCTTTTTTTTGAGAATATGTTATTCTCTATTGAATAGGGCCAACCACATGAAGGTGGAAGCTCATATGGCCCCTCCCCCCCCCACCCACATCGCTCTCAATTCCCCATACCCAACAAATGATTTTGTTTATATAGAAAACATATAGACATTCATGCATAACTAGGATATTCATTAAAACATATAAACATTGAAGCATATGAACATATAAACATCGATAAACATCCAAATACAAGTCATGGATTTATACATCTAATTTTTCTTTTATTTATGTTTTTTTACATTCATAAAATTGACAATTGGGGTATCATAATCATCCAAGGACATTTTTTTTTGTGTGCCATTTCCTTCTATTGTTTGTGTTTCCATGCGCTCATGTACCATACTTCCGGTACATCTCTGAGAAGGGCGTCGAGGCATCTGTGCAGGGTCGTGAACTAAAAAAATGAAAATGATCATATCGATATGTTGAAATATAATTGAAATAACTAATTCATTATTTTGATTAAGATTACACTATTGCTCTTTACCTGTTTGTGTAGTTGTGACAGTTGGTGCATTAATTTATTGTCCACTTGGTTCCTCTCATAGTTCATGTTGTAACAGAGTTTGAATTTTTCTCTCTTTAATGTCTTCATCCCAATCGCATCAAGCTTATAAGTTTACACGGGGTCTATATATCTCTGTTGTATAGTGTTTGATGCCAACA